>JBBPBX010016823.1:14027-33816 GCA_038048925.1 Garcialebias charrua | reverse complement strand
TATATATATAAACTTGTTGTGAAGTGTTATGGCAGGAAAGAGAAAACAAAAGTTTAAAAGGGGAGATGTCATATAAGGACTGATATTTCAGCAGTTGGTTACAGTTAGTTACAGTTAGTCACTGTGCTGTCCATAAGGCGGGTTGTCATTGTAACGCCAGCTGAGTGATCTACGTTATTCGATCCTGCTGCTCATGTTATATGCTATGTTGGTTCTGAGCTGGCATAAAGAAGAGTTCTGGTAAAAGCCGAACAAGTGTGTGGACATTCAATTACTTTACATTGACGTGCTGGCTCCTATGGTGGATTTATCAGTCAAATTTGACACTCGAGGCATGATGAACGAGGACGAGATCTCGATTTCAGCCTCAGGCGAATTTTCTGCGGAGGACGCAGACATCGAACTGGAAGAACAGGGAGAAGACTTCTCCCAGACCCTGGTACCTGTGCTCCCAGAAACTGACTTTTCTATCCCTGCTCTGTTCGACCTGTGTCACAGAGCAGCGGCCGCGCTGCACATCCCATGGCCAGAGCCTCCGCCTCCTCAACAGGTCACGAGGCTGGCAGGAAACTATTTTTACTCGAAGCAGCAGGCCGCCACGAGGCAAAGGATGCCCGTGTTCCCGGACTTCCTCACAGAGCTTACTCGCACCTGGGCTCAACCCAGAGCTCCCATGCTCCTACCACTCTCACAGTTCCTCGGCGTGGATGTGATGGATGAGGTGGGGATAGCCGACGTGCCTCAAATTAAGGACACGTTGGCATCTCACCTGGCTCCCAAGTCATCCGGGACAAAACCAACTCTTCCCAGCAAAGCTTGTCAAGCCTCGGCTTCTCTTCTCAAGAAATGCTACAGAGCTCAGGGACTTGCGGCGCGTGCCATGAACGCGTCCGCGTTGATGCAGGCTTACCTAGCTGAAAAACTGCAACAGCTCCAGGTAACAACGGACAAACAGGTTACAACCGACTTGTTGGATGAAGCCCACAGGGCAACAGACTTTGTGCTCCACATGATGGGGACAGCCGTTGTCGCTCAGGGCAGAGGCATGGCGGAAGTGGTTATCGCGATACGCCATCTATGGATGACTTTAACGGATCTCCCCGAGGGACAAAAGGTACCTTTTCTCGACCACTTGATAGAGCCGACGGGATTATTTGGAAAAGCTTTGGATCGAATTCAGACCAAGCTGGACCAAAGGCGCAAACAGGTTGCAACTCTCCGGGTGGGCATTCCCAGGAGAAACTTCACCCTCCCAAGGGAGTCTGCTGGTGGCAGACCTGCGTAGCCTCGACAACGCTCGGCAACACGTGCCCCACCGCTGAAGCGGCCAGCCTACGAGGATGAGCATCGGCAGAGACCACCGCCGGGCCAACCTCGTACCGAGCACGCATGGAGCAAAAACAGGTTCGTCCCCCGCCAGGCGGTCAGACACAGGGCCTCCTCGGCGAACCGGGATGACAGACAAAAACGTGACTGATGAACCAGGTTCACGTCTTGACTTTACATGGTCACCCACCCAAGCGGTACGGGGAATGATCCGTTCATGTCCAGACTTTATTTGTAGCACGGTACAAATGGCTGGTAACTCTGTTGCATGCACAAATCATGTTTTTCCTGCTGTGAGTGACAGAAATTTAAACATGTCATTACACTTAAGCACGAATAAAGCTAAAAAACAGCTCCTCTCTGTTTTATTGACTCCCAAAAAAAAGCAACAAACACAAGTAACTTCAGGTCCCTCTGGCCTGCCAGCCATCATAAAGGAAGGGGACCGTTTCCCACCCCCTCCCTCACGGCTCACGGGGTGTTAGCATAATCAATAAACCCCGACAGGGTGCCTCTGCTCCGTCTGTAGAGAACAGGCACAGAGGCGTCTGCAAGCAGGCCCCCACCCCTCATGGAGACAGGTGAGGGAGATCACGTGCTCCAGTCCCCGCTCCATTGTGAGCGACGGGGCGGCCAATACACTAACCAAGCTAACACGTGACATGTACGCGCCTCAGGGAGACGCGCCGACAGAATCTAACGACGGGGGGCCACGTCAGATGCCCGTAGGCGACCACTAGTTTCACACGTTCACAAAAGCAATTGTGTTCAGGCTGGTGTGTACGTAAACAGCTCAGAGCTGAATCAGATTCCTCTTCCTGTCACTCCGAGGGAAGTGGGCTCTTTATCACCAAACAATTTAAAGTCTGCCAAACACAAAGAACCATCTCCACGTTCTCATGTTGCAGCTGTCCCTTTATTAAGTGACACGCAATGTTCAAGCACTCTGCTTTTAAACAGTATCCCCCCAACGGGTGAAACGCAGACCCTGGCAGGTTTGTCTGGTTCCAACGCTCTGTTAAGGCCAAGGACCAGTAAACTGGACCTATCCAGGAAACACGTGGGGGTCAGAAGATCTGCTTGTTTACAAAATTTGCAGCTTTTCAGTCCCATGACCCAAAACAAGGAGAGAGAAAGCAGACACTCTGCTCCTTTTCTGTCTAAAAAAGACAACAGGCTGCATCTGCCCTCGATCACTCTCGATAAGAGCAGCCTGGTAACACATCAACAAAAAGGCCTTCTCCCAAACTTGGTTGACCTCCAAGGGGTCACGTCTTCCGGGGTCCCTGGAGGGGAACTGGATGCACCAACTGCTCTTCTTCAAGGTCAAA
This sequence comes from Garcialebias charrua, assembly GCA_038048925.1. Lineage (NCBI taxonomy): Eukaryota > Metazoa > Chordata > Actinopteri > Cyprinodontiformes > Rivulidae > Garcialebias > Garcialebias charrua. The sequence goes on along the minus strand of JBBPBX010016823.1, from coordinate 31,159 downwards.
CTATGCCACCAGAAGAAGTAGCCTCGCCGCCTAGGCCGAGAACTGTTAAAAATTTCAGCTTGTTGGCAGAAAAGAACAAGCTGATGGCATCAGGCCTGCCGGAAAATGTGGTAAAAACCATACAAAATGCTCGTGCTGTATCAACACAGTCCCTCTACGCACGGAAGTGGCATATTTTTGAGGCCTGGTGCTCAGAAAGAAATATTATTTCTTACTCATGCGACCTGACTCAGCTCCTGATTTTCCTTCAGGATTTACTGGAAAAAGGTTGTTCTTTCTCAACGATTAAAGTTTTCCTATCAGCTATTTCAGCCAGTCACGAAGGCTGGGGACATAGGACACCTGGCGCGCATCCAATCATAATAATATTTATGAAGGGTGTGCTTAGGACAAAACCACCCAACAGCATCCTGACCCCTGGTTGGGATCTTAGTCTGGTCTTGGGGGCTCTTTGTGATCCCCCATTCAGCCATTGAGTGAGGTTAAGATAGACTTATCTTATAAAACCGCTCTAATCTTGGTCCTTTGCTCGGCGAAACGCATGGGTGACCTCCATACATTGTTTGTACATCCAATGTGTACCAGATTCGCCCCTGATGGGTAAAAGGTCACCTTAAGGCCTAATCCCGCATACACGTCCAAGGTCTTGACTTTGAACCACAGGAGTCTAGACTTTGATTTCTCCTCCTTCCCACTTGCTCCTGTACTCACTCAGGAACAGGAAAGGCTGAAGGCTCTCTGCCCCATGAGAGCTTTATGCACTTACATGCAGAGAACAGCCGAATGGAGAAAAACAAATCAACTGTTCGTATCAAAACAATGCCTTTCACATTGGGTGACTGAGGCCATTAAAAGGGCGTATGGTAGCAAAGGCCAACAGGTGCCCTCTGGAGTGCACGCTCACTCCACTTGGGACTTGGCCACCTCCTGGTCATTGTTCAAGGATGTACCAGTTGCAGACATCTGTGCTACTGCGAACTGGAGCTTCATTAAACACTTTTGCAAAGCATTACAGTTTGGATGTTACTGCGTGTGACGTCACTCAGGCTGTTCTTTCTAACACACAGTAGAAAGTAGCCTTGAGATTTCTGCTGGTCAAGGGCATACGTTCACACTAGCATGCATTTTGTTGAGCATTTCAAGGGTGTGAATGAATTACGTTCCCATAGCAAGTATGTTGCACCGAGAGACAGACTGATAAGGGAACTGAAAGTTATGTACCATAACTCATGTTCCCTGAAGAAAGGGAACGAGGTGCAACATATCTGACCCTTTTCAATGGTGAAAGCTCTGTGAAGTGCAATTTTGGAGAAATATGGATGGGTGTCAGTCGCTTAAATACCCAGAGTGCGGGGCCTCTGGCGCGACGTTGACGCCCTAGCCGTAAAGGCGTGATTGTATTCCTTCAGGTAATCGCGCGGGGGCGCAATTCCCATAGCAAGTATGTTGCACCTCGTTGGCAAGTTTCATCACCTGCTCAAGTGCATTTTTCACTTTAGTGAGAACAGAAATGGGATGAGTTGGTGGAGGCAATGCTTGGGCACTTACACGGCCTACCTGAAGGGGTTTCATGTTTTGCAAGATTTTAGACTGGAGATGATTGTCTGCCTTTGCCTCCTGCAACCCCCTGTGTGACTATCCTGTTCAGCTGAAAATACTGTGTTGAAAGCAAGCAGCAGAGCACATGGGCCTGCAAAAAGCCAGGTCTGTGTGAGTCCTCTTATTAACTACTAGAGCTGCCCCTCAGTCTGACTTAATGGGTCCCACTTATGTTGTCATCACCATGCCAACCAGCTGTCAGCTTTGGTGCAGCAATGCTTTTGCATTTCAGCCAGATGCTTCTGTGTCATGTTTATGTGTCCCAGCCTTCAGCAAGTCACCACCACAAAGGAGCCCCCGAAGTAAATGCTTCTCTTCTTCTCTGAGATTGTCTGATTGAAGGGAGGAAAATCAGCCACAGCCACCTTGTTGTAAAGTTTGAATAATTAAGACAAGAGGACACCTGAGTCCAGGTCAAATAAAGGTCTATTTACTGAAGCGATACAGGCTGCATGTAAAATCTGCTGGCAGCTGTGTACTGGTTGACTTCTGAGGATTAAGCCAGTAAAAAGAAATGTGCAACATCAGCAGCCCTCTGCAGGGTTGGCTCTGCCAGCTGTAGAAGTTTATAATCCAACAGACAAAGCCTAACGACTGTCAGTCATCAAATGTGATTTATTGCACTTTTAAAAAAATCACAAATGCTGCAGCAACAGTAAAAGGTTGAGTCAAACTCAGAACACAATAATCTGCTTTGTTGACATGTTTTTTTTTAAATGATTTCACATAGATGCCTTTGTTTCAAAGAGAATATAGGTCACCTCTTCTTCTGTGTGGATGTCACCTTATAACAGACGTGTAGCAATGCAACAACAAAGATTAAAATATGTGATATCTGCAGTTGTCATCTAGTTGGATTAGGGTTTATTTTAATGTTGGCATGGCTTTGTGATTATCTGTCACTCATCTGGACACCAGGAAGAGAAAATGCTTCAGTGCGCTGGTGATTTAATCCAGAGCAACATGCAACTCTGTTTAATTCAAACGATGTACCGACTTTAAAATAAGGAGACGCCTCAAAGATGGAATTACTTCAAATTGGATCAATTCTGTAGGATTCCTGTTTCAATTTTTCTGCCACTCACTCTCTACAGCTGCACCAGCCAACCATCTCACATCACCTGCTGCTGATTGAGAAGGACTGCTCTGCTGGTGCCAGATGTTCTTCCAGTGCTGGGACATTTACTGCCATTCAGTAATTTATGCACAGCCAACTAAACTATTTCTCAACAACTATAGTCCTAACCTCCTATGATCTTCTCCAGGGACTTCCATGCCTTGCTCGTTGGAGTCTTCTATGAGACCTTATTCCTTTGTGGTTCACCTGTGGATGGACACTGTCCCTCCACCGTTATTCACCTCTGCTTGGAACTTCAGCTCCATCCTTAAAAGCCCAGGACCTTAACTCCTTTCCCTCCTCGGCTTCTTCTACAAATGCAACAATAAGAAATGATTTACTGTTTGAAAACCATTGCTGCAATATATCTGAGTATAAAGATGCTCACCTTGTCCTTGTTTCCCTTCCAGCACCGATGCCGCTGCTGCAACTGCAAATAAATATCACTTGTTTTTGTATGTCATCCTCAATCGGCTAACTTGGGGTCGACATAACTGTAAACATGATAAATTCATTTCTTTGATGAAGGTATGAAACCAAAATGCACTCGTTGAAATAAAAAGTTAAACATCTGGAGAGGTGTGATTTGGATCTACACACAAGCAGAGCTGGGATGGCTATGTTGATGTATGTTTGCAAGGACCCGGCACACCTAGAACAAGCCTGAGAGTGCAAAATATGGTGGCCTCACAAGTGGAACAATAGTGTTATCAGGCATTCATGTAGTTTCTAGATAATCTGACAGTCACAGCAGGAAGGGGAACATCATTTGACACAATATGCCTTGTAGGTGCATTCGAATTTTGATAGTAGAGATCATCTTTCTCCAGTTTTAGTTTCTCTCTATTGGCTCCCTTTCAAATTCAGAATTTAATTCAAAATCTTACTTCTGACCTACAAAGCTCTCAACAACCTAGCTCCATCTTATATTACAGATCTTATTGTTCCATATTTTCCTAACAGAGCACTTCACTCTCAGACTGCAGGTTTACTTGTGGTTCCTAGAGTTTCCAAAGCAGAATGGGAGGCAGATCTTTTAGGTATCAGGCTCCTCTCTTGTGGAACCAACTTCCAGTTTCTGTCCATGAGACTGACACATTGTCCAGTTTTAAGACTTTCCTTTTTGATAAATCCTATAGTAAGGGTTGGCTTGGGTTTCCTGAGCTGTCCCTTAGTTATGCTGCTATAACATTAGATTACAGGAGGTCAAATTGACCTAATTCAGAGGTGGGTAGAGTATTACATTTTTTTACTCAAGTAAAAGTATTGTTGCTTGAACCAACTATTACTCAAGTAAAAGTAGTGAGTATGCATCCAAAAATTTACTTGCGTAAAAGTAATAAAGTACTTTGATTATAACTTACTCAAGTGGTGAGTAACTGCCGAGTACCATCTCGTGTCCATCCATCCATCCATTATCTTTTACCCGCTTCTTCCATTTTGGGTCACGGGGTCGCTGGGGCCCATGTCCAGCTATCACTGTGCGAGGGGCGGGGGACACCCTGGACGGGTCGCAAGTCCATCACAGGGGAACATAGAGACAAACAACCATTCACTCTCTCACATCTAGGGACAATTTAGAGTACCAATCAGTCTAACATGCATGTTTTTGGTCTGTGGGAGGAAACCGGGGTACCTGGAGAAAACCCACGCATGCACGGAGAGAACATGTAAACTCCACCCAGAAAGGCCCCCGGACCGGGATTTGAAACAGGGACTTGCTCGCTGAGAGGCAGCAGCTCTAGCCGCGCCACCGTGCTGCCCCCATCTTGTGTCATTAAATCATAACTTGCAAATTGATTTACAAGGAAACAACATAACTTTTAATGAGACTGATAATACATTGTTATAAATAAAAACACAAAGGCAATACCAGCCAAAAGGGTTTAGAAATAAACCACTTATCTTTTACATTGTTATAAATAAATAAAACTCACAAAGGCAACTGTAGCCAAAATAATTCAGCTAATTAATAATAAACTTGGCTTTTTGCAAAACTTTCTTTCTACCAGTAAATGTTGGAACTCATTTTCTTACATTTTGACATCCTATAAACCAGGGACGTGCAGAGCCCACTAAAGGGGCAGGTGCTCAAAAAAAAAAAAAGGGGGCACATCTAACCACATTTTAGGACAGAATATTAACAAAGTCACATATGGCTTTCAGAGTTTAATAAACAATGATAAATTACAAAATTGAAATACAAGGGCACAGTGCAACTTTTTAGTGTACTGTAATCTATAAAATTATGAAAACGGGACCTCTGCTATGGAGTTCAATTTGTTTCACAATTATTCTATAAAAAAAAACTCAATTACATAAAATAAAATTGTGATCAAGACATTTTGAATTGTAATTTTTTTTAAACAAATAAAAGTTTTGCTTAAAAAAACTTTTTTAAATTAAAATCACAAATTTTTGTCTCATGAAGTGAAAAAAATTATTTGCAAAACAAACTTATTTGCGCATGTCAGAAATCTTTGCTTGCTATTCTAAGTTTTTGTTTGTCATTCAAAGTTTTGCTTGCGATTCTCACATGACGTCGTGGGCAGAGTCTAAAATAGCAAAAAAAGATTTCTGATGTGTGCAAATAAAAGTTTATGTTTTGCAAATAACTTTTTAACTTCACGAGAGAAAAATTAGTTATTTAATTTTAAAAAAGAATTTTTTTTAAACAAAAGGTTTTGTTTAAAAAAAAAAGAAATTGTTACAATTCCAAAAGTTTTGATTACAATTTTATTGTACGAGCGAATTAAACTCAGGTTCAACGTGGCTGCGCGAGGCTCTGAAGATTTCCTGGTGTTCCGGTGTGCTGGACCAGCGCTTCATGTTTTTATTTTATTTTTTAGAAAGTTTTATTAACATATAAACATAGAATATCGCAGCGGCTGTGACAGGACATGCAGTGGAGGCGGAGCTATGGAGGCTGAGCTGAAGTTCAGTGAGAGCAAGGGGGATGGACCAGAAACGTGTCTCTGTTCAAATTTTTTCTAAGTTCCAGCGTGTTCCAAAAACTACATATTGCACCTTTAACTGAGGTTAGTTTTTTTTTCATTGAATAATTGTGAAACAAATTTAACTCCATACTCTGCTAACCAGACCCTAAACTTACAGACAGAGTTTTTTCCCCTTCATTTGTACGCTTTTATTGGACAGGAGAAACTTGATTGGTTATTACATACATTATATCTATTATGGAGTTATTTTTAATTCTAAATGAATATTCTTGTTGGACTTTTATTTAAGTGCTATTCTCCTTCAAGATACATTTACCTAATGCTAGAATAAATGCAATGTACATTATGCAGCAAAGGAAGTTAGAAGATCGGACATATATCCATTATGGAGAGATGATAGGTTTTGGATGGGCAATGTGCTCCCTATTGCATAAGCCAGGGGTGTCAAAGTCAAATACATGGAGGGCCAAAAAAATAATAATTTGCTACAAGCCAAGGGACGGACTGGTTCAATGTAAAGGGGGTGATGTAAGATTTTTTTCTTCTTTCTGCACTCTTTTCATTCAATGTTTTCTTTTTGATGAATTTGTTTTATTTTATCTCTTTTAAATGAATGAATAAATGGATTAAATAAAATATTAAATAGCTTTACATCTGCTAAGTTCTTGGCATAAATCAACACAGACACGTTCCTGATTTTAGCATTTTACATTGTTTTATAATGTAGCTGTTTATGGGGTTTTATAACACATTTTTCTTGTGATTTTTAATTAATATGTTTTTTACGATTGTTGGCTGCAAGTATCAAGCTGTGAAATCCTTCATTTTCTACAAATGATAGCTGTTGGTCATTAATTATGATGAAGTTTAACAACTTCTTGGTGAACATTTGAGCTCCGTGGCTTCAGCTGTGTGTTTTTATTGTTCAATCCGGGGCGGGCGTTCTGATTTTGGTTCAGTGTTGCCAGGTGTACGATAATTATCACATTTGTACGATAATTATCGCATTTGTACGATAATTTCGCCCTCTGTACGATGTATGATCAATAATCCTGAAAAAGGCCAAAAATACGATAATTTGACCGTTCCTTGAACGTGTAGTTGTGATCGGTTTCCATCAGCCTGTCGCAACTGTCTGTCGGAGTTTTTTTGTGAACCCTGAAGGCGTCTTGAAATTCCAGCCAATCGTGCTTTTCTAAATGTGACATGAGTGACGTATATGCAGAACAACGACCATGATTGGCTGAATAGTCCGCTGCGCCCGCCCCATGCGTTAGAAAAAGCAGAGCCGTGTGACACCGGTCTGGAAGAAGTGATGAAAATGATAGAACGTTTATATAAAGTTGAACGTTAAATTATAATAAAGAAATATATTAAGAAAATATGACAGGAAAACTGGGACATTACTGATACAGGAAGACATTTACACAACATTCATAAAAAGGTAAGATATACAAGGAAAGCAGGAAGAAACAGGACACACAGACCTTAATAAATCTCTTAAAATAATTGGAAAGCATGCAACAGGACTATGTGACATGTGCACCAGCAATGTCCCTGAAACGGTTCAACATGTCTTTATGGAATGTCCAGGGTATGAAACAGAAAGAATGCATTAACAAAAATAAATAAATAAAATGAATATTAAATTTACAATTAGGGATGTTTTTAGTAGTGATATCAGTAAAGCTAAAGATCAAGTTATTATTTCCTTGAAAATACAAACTTAATAGACAGAATTTAGTTGAGTTATTAAATTAAAACCGCCATGAAACAAAACAAGAAGGGGAGAGGGGCTCATTAGTTGCCACCAGACATTAATACGTATTATTGTCTATGGTTCCCACCCGTACTGACGCCACAAAGCTGTGAGTGCTTGTTAGACGCTATTCAACAACAGAGTGACTATAGTGCATACTTGTTATTTTGGTTTTGACGGGCGTACGATAATTTCCCTCAAAATACAATAATTTTACGTCTCTAGTACGATAATCCTACATTTGTCACCTGGCAACACTGTTTTGGTCAGCCGCTCTCAGCCTGTCCCTCCTACGAGACGGTCAGACAGCGGGTCGGTTCAGCGAGAGTGGTGTCCCTCTGAAGCCCCGGAACTCAAATGTCCAACGTAAAACTAACTTGACCGCAGTTTAACATGACGCTATGGGCTCTACAGACATTGCACATTGCTGTCTTGCTGTGTTTAGTGTAAAATACTTCCACACAGCGGACATGTTACAATGAAAAGTTGGCTAGCTGTTAGCTAAAGTGCTACTCACTCAATCCACACGCTGTAGCTGGCTGCAAACTGAAAGGGATTTCCTGAATGTGAGGCAGGTCTTGATGTCTATGCGCAGCATTATTACTCTGGGTTCATGAGACACGACTCCGGATTGGATTGGCCCCACCCCTACTACTACTGTTGCATTGTGGGGAATGTAGTGTTGGTACGTGACCGGAGGGCTTATTATGTTGTTTTTCTGGCAAAATACAAAAATAATAATAATAAAATAAAATAAATAATTTTAGTATGTTATTATGTGTCAGAGGAGGGCTTAGGAATAGGAAATTAAAAAAAAAAAAAAAAAATATATATATATATATATATTTTTTTTTTTTTTGACCAAAAGGGCACTTGGGGGCAAGGAGCAAAAGGGGCAGGTGCTCAAGCCCCCTTAGCTCCCCCCCTGCATGTCCCTGCTATAAACAGAACTAACTGTTTAAGTATAAACTGAAACACAATCCTACACATCATGCAAAGGACTGCGTATTACTGAACTTAATCAGTAGAACAACTGACAGCATTAATATTTTTATGTATTATTTATTAACATGAACTCTGCCAACTTGCATCTTGATCTGCAATGCCATGCATTGCGAAATGCAGATTTCTTTGTGAATGCACACCACTCTTTCAACAGCTAGGAACACAGCGTTCTAACGGGTTTGATTAGGTCAGAGGAACTGCAGTTTGCATTCACGTTCAGCAGTTTCAAACCCCTTGCTTGACCTGCTCGTTTCATCCCACAGCGCAGTACATTTATCAAAAGCACATCAAGATAGTCTTCTATAGGTTTTATGGCCCACTTCTGCACGAGTGGCATCAACTGTTGATATGAGATTCAGCAGATGGCATGCACATTTTTGGTGTTTTGGAAGTTGGTACTCAAGACCGGTGTCAAGACCCGTGTCATCATCCAGAATGGCAGTTACATCGTGATAATCCATCTCTGACTCACTTTCATCTTTTGATGCTTTGTTAATTTGCTCACTGAGTTAATAATAATAATAATTATTATTATGATTATCTATTTTAATGATTTACCCTCTTGAATTCAATCACTGGTTAACCTAGAGAGTATAGAATACCAAATTGTAAAGGGAAAAGGGCCTGTGGGAGGAACAGTATACTGTATTACTGTGACATTTATATTGTTTGTTTGTTTACTAGGCCTGTATGAATCCATTGTGTTCCACTAATGGTGTGATCACACCGAACAGTGTTTCAACTTACAAAAAGCTCGTCACGCACGCAAGTGGACGCACTTGTGAATGCAGCGTGTCCAGACCTGAACGCCAGAACGCGAAACTGCTGCTGGGTGTGTGGGAGGAGCTTACCGGTATACCGAGTCCTCACTGCACTCCGCCAGGCGAGGAGCTTTTTATTTCTGTCTCTGTGGAGCAGACTTGACTGGTCGTGAAGGAATTGTCGCGAACACACAGCTACAATGAGTTTCTCTTCCATAGTCCATGACTCCGCGGGTTTTTTCTGTGTCCCACAAACAATACGTCACATAGTTGCGCAATCGTTTCCGCGTCACTGGTTTCCGCGTCACATAGGGACTCTCCCCCTGACCCCCTCTCTTCTCCCCCCGACTCTCCCTGATCAACCAATCAGGGAGAGTTGAACGGCGTTTGAACGTTTGAACGGCGAAATCTTCAGCATGGTCAAGGCGTGCTTTGGAGGCTGACGCGGGTTCACGTGCACGGAAAAACGCTTTCCAGCACGCTCAACACGCACGTGACGTGACGCCCGACGCCAAGACGCGGCTGGAAGCGCGTCCCCCATTGACTTTGCATGTAAACTGGACGCTCCTGCCGTTGAAACGCTGTTCGGTGTGATCACACTATAAGACAGATTTATTGGCGGTTTGTGACTTTAAAAATCTGAAGGGACTGTCAGTATGTGTAGCTACATCTTGCCACCAACCATCCCAATTTGTAGAAAACCGTTTGTTTTTAGCTAAATTAGCATATTGCTAATGTGTGCTCACACTGAGTGTGAACATGTTTTTAGTAATACACCACGTAACATTCAATAGTCACATTATACAGTACACAGTTTTAAAGTTATGCATGCTGTTGTAATACAGCTGACATTATTACACAAAAAGTAAAAAATAAAGGCAAACTTACCGCAATGTGTTTTCTCAAAATCAACGTCAAGTTCTTGTAGGCTGAAATATCTAGAAGTTTTGGCGGACACAGCTGACAGTGCATGATGTAACTGTTCTTTTTAGAAGACTATAAGGTGAACATTGCTCATATGTGAGGCCACGGGTGCTCTGACTCCTCTTCACCAACTTCTTCTAGGAACCGTCCGTCTTTCTTTCACTCACCAACCAGGTCCAGAATCTCAAACGTCACTCAACATAGCTCGCGTGGAGAGTTTATTGTGGTCAGGTGACTTGCTGGCTTCACTTGACTGGTTACATGTCAGGTGATAATGTCACGCAATAATTTTTCTGCAAATGTTTTTTTGTTTGTTTGTTTGTTTGTTTTTTTGGACACTGGGATGAAAAAAAACAACGAAGAAAACAAAGCTAGAAAGTGAGAGAAGGGGTAAAGAGAAAGAAGGCGAAAGGAGTAGAGAGAAAGAGGTATAAAGAGAACACACATCAACATAATTGAAGTCTGCCTCTAGACCTGCGGAGAAAAAAAAAGACAAAACCGAGAAACCACAACAACAAAACAACATATACAGTATGATGATACAAATAACATCATTAGAAAGTATTTTATACGGTACATGGTAATACAAGATGTATTTAGTGGCCACCACAACCCAACTCAGTGTGTATCTGATAAACACCTGAATCTAAACATCTGTGTGAGCATGCTTGTCACTATAAGTTCCCTTATCAGTCATGTCACTCGGTGCAACATAAATTCTATGAGAAATTGCGCTCCGCGCGGTTACCTGAAGGAATACAATCACGCCTTTACGGCAGGGACGTCAGCGTCGCGCCAAAGGCCCCGCCTTCTGGGTACTTAAGCCGCTGACGCCCATCCATCGATCTCTTATTGCCCTTCACCTCGCTTAAACCTGAACTCTCTCTCTTCGCGGGACTTCTCTGTTGCTTCATCGCTCGACCAGAGGTGAGCTTGCTCCCTACACAGAGCGTACAGAGAATTATTCCTGCGTACTGCTTGGCTAGCGAAAGCTAGTCCGGTACATTTTTCCTTAACCCTGAAGTTTTTTATTTTCCTCTTTCCGCAGACTGCTTCGCTCGACGGCACTAACTGCGTCACACCGCTACCTCTGCTAATTCGTAGCAGGCTAGCCAGCGAAAGCGATGCGACGGAGGAGATGTCTAAAATGAAAAGAAAAAAGATCTTGTAAGGACTCGCTCGTCTTATCTCGGACATGCCTCCGGAGAAAGGATGGCGAAAGACAAGACTTCCAAAAAAGACCAGCAAGACGGCGAGCCCAACCTCGCGCGCCTGCCCTAGCGGATGTTGTTTTTACCTCTCAGCGACGGACACCCACGAGGCCTGTCCCGTCTGCTTGGGGATGTTGCACGCGAAGATGGCACTGGAGACACCCAAGTCTTGCCCACACTGCAGCCAGATGCTGGAGGCGGTGAGGAGGCACCGGGCGGACTTTGTCGCCAAGGCCATGGGGGATGCTGTGGCGCCAGCAGACCCGGACACTACTGAGCCTCTGACTCCCACGCTGGAGCTCGAGAGCATGGCTTTGGATGACAGTGACCGAGTCGAATGGGGCGACAGCCCAGATGTGCTAGCCCCCATGTTGGACTTAACAGTCGAATTTGACTCTCGAGGCATGATGAACGAGGACGAGATCTCGATTTCAGCCTCAGGTGAATTTTCTGCGGACGCCGCCGACGTTAAATACAAGGAACAGGGAGAAGACCTCTCCCGCACCCCGGTGCCTGTGCTCCCGGAGACTGACTTTTCCATCCCTACTCTGTTTGACTTGTGTCACAGAGCAGCAGACGCACTGCAGATCCCATGGCCGGAGACTCCACCTCGTCAACAAGTCACGAGGTTGGCAGGAAATTATTTTTATTCAAAGCAGCAGACCACCACGAGGCAAAGGATGCCCGTCTTTCCGGACTTCTTCACAGAGCTGACTCGCACATGGTCTCAGCCCAGAGCTCCCATGCTGCTGCCGCTCTCGCAGTTTCTCGACGTGGACGGGATGGATGAAGTGGGAATAGCATATGTGCCTCAAATTGAGGACACGCTCATATATATATAGACCCACTCCCTCCCCAGAGAGCAGGCAATGCCCGTTCACCCCCCAACCCTTGCCCAGAACCCTAAATGTCTACATTTTTACATACTTAAAACAAAAGTAACGGTAGCGATTAGCACAAAGCTCATAGGAACGGAGTAAAAGTTGCAGTTTTCTCCACTAAAATTTACTACTGTAAAGTACAGTAAAAGTAAAAATCTTTCACATTTAAACTACTGTCACAAGTACAATTTTCCCAAAAATCTACTTTAGTGAATGTAACTGAGTAAATGCAATGGAGTAAATGTAATGCGTTCCTACCCACCTCTTACCTCATTTCCTTAAATTATTGTTAAAACTGAATAGTTTTCATTTGATACTATTTTTATCTTATGTGATTCTCGATCTGCCATTGTGTATCTGTTCCTACCAAACCCAGCCGGTCGAAGCAGATGGCCGCTTGTCCTGAGCCTGGTTCTGCTAAAGGTTTCTTCCTCATGAGGGAGTTTTTCCTTTCCACTGTCTCCTTCATGCTTGCTCAAGATGAGAGTTCTGCGATGGGTTCTGCGAGCCTGATTCTGCTGGAGGTTTCTTCCTGTTAAAAAAGAGTTTTTCCTTTCCACTGTCTCCTTTGTGCTTGCATAGGATGGGACACTGAGACGAAGTGAAGAATCTGCTGGCTTCCTTAGATAGAGAACTTTACTATGTTTTTGTACAGTGTCCCGAAACCATTTCTGTTGTGACTTGATGCTATATGAATAAACTGAACTGAATTGAAACTGAATTGAAATTAAAAAGCATTATCAGCACTAAACATCGTTTTTTGATAGGTCACATTGGTGATGTGTTATGGTGGTTGTATTGTGCAAATGATGAGCATTCATTCAAACTTTATTTATACAGGTTAACCCCATTGAGCCTCTGAGACTCATCTACAAGAAAGACCTGAAAGAGACTGAGAGACCTGAACATGTGGAGTATAGAGATGTAGCAGTGGTCCAGTGGTGGAAGTATGCATGGCCATCCAATCACATTTTAAGGTTCTGGTCTCCCAAGACAGACCACACCAGGCAAGGATCATCATACTGTGTGCAAAGAATTACAGAACCAGGACATCTGCATCTGCCATCTGGACTCTTTATAATACTCAGTGTCATCCTGTACCATGTCTCAGTGACCTGCATCAGCCAGATTACAGGTTCACCCTCTTATATACAAAGTAGACAGCTATGCTCCAAGTTGTGCTGTAAGCTTCAGCTTCAAACTGATGACAAGTGGCAGTGTATTGTGTTAGACCAGGGGTGTCAAACTCATTTTTATCTGGGGGCCGCAAACAGCTTAATCTGATCTCAAGGGGGCCAGACCAGTATACTCATTCCAAAAGTCCACTTTTTTCTTTGTATTAGTGCAAAGAATAAATAAATTATAAAAATATTCACATTAAATTAATTGTCCTTTTACACTTTTACTCAGTTTAACATTTAATTGCATTACACATTAAAAAACTGATCAGTGATTGCACATTTTAAAACATTTAGTCAACTGTTTTGTTAAATACCCTGATGCATGCTCAATAATCCAGGTAGAAAAATCTAAAAAAGCTGAGTCAGGTCCTCTGGACATTAAAACAAAAAACACAGTTTTGTTAAAACACTTTCCTGCATGTTAAAAATGCATCAAACCCATCAAAATTTAGAAATGAATAAATTTTAAATCCATTTTCCACATCTAGGAAGCAATTGTGAACACATAAATTGAGCTTTGAGCGTAGCTGTTTTATTAATGTTCATTAGTGAGAACAGAAGCTCTGATGGTGAGTGGTGAGAGAAAAACTGCAAATTCTGTCTTGAGTTCACCTTTGTAGCGGTGCCGACATGCGGCTTCGTGCACTCGGCCCATCTTTTAAGACGTGTGCGTAATTATTCTTCTAAAGACCTGAAATCATTTCTCAAACTCCCTCAGCAACCCTGAAATCTTGTTTTTGTAGCTACTGTTTCACATCAGGAGGAACACTTGCTGCACACATGAAGACAGGGAAAAAGAGCCGAGCCTCCGCTTGCTATCTGCTGCGTCTCCCATACTAAAACACAGCGCCCCTGGGTCCTAGAGGCAGCCGATTTGAGTAGGACAACATAGGAACTGACTAAAACACAGCGCCTCTATAGCGGACAACATAGGAACTGCAAATTTTTAAGAAAATAGCGTTTATTCTTTTTTTAATAATTCAGATTCATCAGCGTGCCGACTAAACACCCCTGGCAGGCCGGATGCGGCCCACGGGCCGCATGTTTGACACCCCTGTGTTAGACGATAAATCTCAGTTCTGCTTCACTATGAATGTTCATTGTGTGCATGTAAGTATCGAAGGGAGAGAACTGGTTCTGCTAATGCTGTGGTGAAATGCACTGGCATTACTCTTGGCATCATGATGTGCCGAACCCAGTGATTCTGGGAACCTGGACAGCACAGGACTACACCCATAGATATCATATATAGAATTACTAGATACCGCATGGCCCGCTCTCGCCTATTGGAGCCGACGAGATTTCAGGAGGCCATCTTGGAGCTGTCGCCCGCTCCACTCAGCCTTATATATTTGGCAGGCACAATAAAGTATCAGCACATTTAATCAATCATAACACGCTGAATAGAAATCCTATTGTCACATATTTAAATTTTAGGCATACAGCTATTAAAACTGCATGTATATGAACATATAGTTTAGCATATTTAAATAATTTTGATGGAATACAATGCTTTAATGTATGACATGTTTAACAAGATACAACCAAAGATGCAGTTTATTCACACACACATTATGTATACATATTCAGATACTGTAATTATACATATATTATATATTCAGATAAGCATATAAATAACTATATAAATATATATACAGTACATAACTATATATATATAACTACATATATAACATATATACTGTATATATAAAATATATACTGTATATATACAGTATATTAGATATACAGTGTATATATATATATATGTATATAATATATAAACAAATATATACACAAATATACTGTATATATATATACAGTATACATATATATATACACATATATATGTGTGTGTATGTGTATATGCCTATACTGTATATCTAATATATATATACAGTATATATATACAACTATATAATAATAATAATAATAATAATTAATTCAATTTATAACGCACTTTTCATTACTGAAAATCTCAAAGTGCTACACATATATTGAATGCTACACACATTCATAAACCGGTGGCGGCAGACTACCATGCAAGGTGCTTTCCAGTCCTACCGGGAGCAACTCAGGGTTAAGTGTCTTGCCCAAGGACACAACGACACATGGTGCGGGTCCCGGGAGTCGAACCGCCAACTTTCCGATCTGGAGACGACTGCCCTTACCACTACGCCACAGCCGCCCCGATATACAGTAGATATACAGTATACATGTGTATATAATATATATATATATATACAAATATATACACACATATATATACAGTATACATATATACAGTATATATATATATATATATATATATATATATATATATATATATATATATATATATATATATATATATATCATCCATCCATCCATCCATCCATTTTCTTCCGCTTATCCGGGGTCGGGTCGCGGGGGTAGCAGCCTAAGTAGGGAGGCCCAGACTTCCCTCTCCCCAGCCACTTGGAGCAGCTCCTCTGGGGGAATCCCAAGGCGTTCCCAGGCCAGCCGAGAAACATAGTCCCTCCAGCGTATCCTGGGTCTTCCTCTGGGTCTCCTCCCGGTGGGACATGCCCGGAACACCTCACCAGGGAGGCGTCCAGGAGGCATCCTAACCAGATGCCCGAGCCACCTCAACTGGCTCCTCTCGATGTGGAGAAGCAGCGGCTCTACTCCGAGTCCCTCCCGGATGACTGAGCTTCTCACCCTATCTCTAAGGGAGAGTCCAGCCACCCTGCGGAGAAAACTCATTTCAGCCGCTTGTATCCGAGATCTTGTTCTTTCGGTCATAACCCAAAGCTCATGACCATAGATGAGGGTGGGAACGTAGATCGATCGGTAAATTGAGAGCTTTGCCTTTTGACTCAGCTCTCTCTTCACCACGACAGACCGGTACATATATATATATATATATATATATATATATATATATATATATATATATATATATATATATATATATATATATATATATATATATATATATATATATATATATATATATATATATATATATATATATATATATATATATATATATATATATATATATATATATATATATATATATTATATATATATTATATATATATATATATATATATATATATATATATATATATATATATATATATATATATATATATATATATATATATATATATATATATATATATATATATATATATATATATNATATATATACTGTACACATATATATATATTTATATATATATATACACACAGACATTTACACCTCCAGATGCAGGAAGAGGGCCACCTGTATCATGAAAGACCCCACTCACCCAGCACACACACTTTTTGTCCCACTCCCCTCAGGAAGGAGGTTGAGGAGCATCAGATGTTGAACCACTAGACTGAGGAACAGCTTCTACCCTGAGGCTGTTAGACTCATGAATAAATAAATAATAAGGGTAATCACTACGGAATGTCACAGCATGCTGATGCTGATCTGTTTTCTTGTTGCTGTGTTCATCTGTGCCCATCTGCTCATACAGACTCATGTTCGTGCGGCTGTTTGTAATGTTTTTCTATTACATTAGTGCTTAGTGTATTTCTAGTAGATGTTTTTCTTAGTCAATCCTAGATGTTATTACTGTTTTTCTCTTACATTTTGTTGTTGAATGTAACTGGGACCCTGTGTACATAATCTCGTTTCATCACATGTACCACATGCGGTGCAAATGACAATAAAGATTCTCTGACTCTGATATATACTATATATA
>JBBPBX010016823.1:0-13781 GCA_038048925.1 Garcialebias charrua | reverse complement strand
ACATACATACACATACATACAAACAACACACATACATACATACATACATACATACATACATACATACATACATACCATACATACATACATATACTTATCTGTTGTGACAACAATATTTACATGTTACATGGGCAGCACGGTGGCACAACTGGTAGAGCTGCTGCCTCTCAGCGAGAAGGTTGCCGGTTCAAATCCCGGTCCGGGGCCTTTCTGGGTGGAGTTTGCATGTTCTCCCCGTGCATGCGTGGGTTTCCTCCGGGTACTCCGGTTTCCTCCCACAGACCAAAAAACATGCTTGTTAGGCTGATTGGTGACTCTAAATTGACCCTAGGTGTGAGAGTGGATGGTTGTTTGGTGTGAGTGAGACAGGTCCCTCTTGTAAATGAGTCCCCGTGACTCAACGAGGCTAGCCTGTATAAATAAAGGTTGAATGAATGTTCATTAAATTTTTACAGAATCTAATAGCCTTGAAATAGGACAGTTTTGCAGAGCTTTTTTCTGGTGCTCCCTTTCTGCAAACCAAGACACAACCAATGACAACAAGTTGGAAAGATGATTGTCAATGCCAAGCTGGAAAACATCTTCTGTTCCGATCTCCTCACGGACGATATATGTGACGGAGGACAGCTTTGGAGGATGCTTTGGTGAAGCACCACCAATCACCCTCTCCGCAGCTCTCACCACCTTCACTACGCCTTGTGAGGGAATCACTAACCCGCCATTGTTTTTCAGAGAGAGAAGGTGGTAGCTCTCATTAAATGAAGACGGTGTAGCATCTTGGATCAAACTGACACAACACAGGTCACAGGTTAGTTTACGCAGAATCTGCCTCACGACAAATATGGCTATGTAGACCAAAGCATTTTCTACCAGACCACCAAACTTGGTCGGAAGATCTGTACTCACACAGAACAGCTGGAATGCTGGCAAAAGGACATGGATGCGCTTCCTTGGACTCAGGAGAGGACATTTCAATAGCAGACAGGGACACGGTGTTGTCTTGTGTTGTCACATTGCCAGTCTCACTGGGTGTAACCCCACACCGAACCATCAGCCGGCAGAAGATGGCCTGGAACTGGCTCGCTGATGGGTTGTTATTCCAGCCACCTTGAAGGGAAAACAGGGACACAATACATGTGTAAATCATACGACATAACATACGAGCACATTCATGAAGTACATTTTATATACATGTACTTAAATGTAAAAACATTATGAATATGGACTTTACAGTACCGGTATATACTACCTGTACATAAACACACATATCTCACCATCCCTTAAGACTAACATTATGTACATTTATGAATACTAATGAACTTATAATAATGTACCTACTCTTTGAAGGTGAACTGGGAAGCTGAAAATTGATGGTATCACATCAGCTCAGTCTAACAATCTGACCAGTTTTGTCAAAATCCTCCTTTTTGAAATGCTCACTGCATAGAACAGATGAATCACTTGCAGTGAATCCATCCCTCCTCAAAGCTATTTCCCACCTCTTACTCTTCTCTTTATATTTTGGAAACCTTTAAAACAAAAACGTGATATGTGGGAGTGTGTACACAAAAACATTGTCTGAATGAGGTCCATGTTATTTTATTCATATACTGTGATTTAGTGAGTTCATTGAAGTTATTTTACTGACTGATGTGCACATCACTGTTATAACAAAGCAAAAATAAAAAGGTAACAGTTGAAACTAAGGAGCCTTGTTGCCTTCTTAAGCTGAGCATTCAGAAAAACGTTACACTCACTATTTTTGATCTTCATATTTCAAAGGACATAAAACTCCAAATTTGATTAATATTTGTTGATAATGATAATTAACCAAAGCTACAGAAATTGTGAGTAGGCCTGTTTGAAACATATTCCTGTCATCATAACTCAGCTGTCATTGCTGGCTGAACACCGGTAGCTAACATTTGTTGTCATTTCGCTGGTGGGCATAAATACAGTACAGTAATATTACATTAACAAAATACTAACAATAATATGTTTATCTTACTTGTGAAAAGTTATCCCCCGGTCCCTGACATCAACAGTTCTTCGATTTAAACACAAATAATCCGAGCAGTGTTGAGGCATCTCTGTTGTTTTTGTGCAGTAAAGTACGAGGGTGACAACTCCAAGCAGGGTTGCCAGATCTCCAGACCGAAAGAAGCGATCAGCTCCTTCAAAACAAGCACAAACAAGCGACTCGCTCTTTTTAAAAAAGCCCAAAAGAAGCACCCCATCCCATTGTGTAAAAAAAGGCAGTTTTAAACAGTATAAACATATTTATTATGGCATTACATATAACAAGCAAAATTATACATTAAAGAACGTATTCAGTCTAAAAAATAAAAATACATTTTGCATTTTTCTCCCATCTGTGGTCGTGGTCAGATCCAGTCTTGAAGAGCACGCTCTTTCTCCCAATCTTTATTATATTTTTTTCCATATTTACCCCACTTAGAGCTCATATTAGCGTTGTCTTGTCTAGACATTTCACTAAATTCTTTAGTTTGTAGCAGGTCGCTTTTGTAAATGAGCCCTCGAGGCTCAATGAGATTTACCTGACTAAATAAAGGTTGAATGAATGAATGAATAGACAAAGAATAAATAACAATGTTGCATTCGCGTGTAGTCGGATGTCCCGTGAAGAAACACGGTTTTTAATTTTAAACTCACTTTGAAAGTAATTTTCATTAATTTATCATTTTGTTTGCTAAAAACTAACATAGTTGAATGATACAAGATATATATGTTGTGTCACTATATGCTGCTCATGCTGACTCATCATTAATTGCTCGCGCTTTTCTGACTGTCGCTTGCGCCAACTGCACCTGAACGTAACATCCGCCTTGACGTAACATACGTGGAAGGGGGGCGTGACAAACTACCTACCACTCGCATTACTGCTCAACTGAAAAACAAGCACAAATAAGCGACTCAATGTCCGCGAGAAGCCCAAAAAAACGCCACAAGCGGCTGATCAAATTTGAAAGCGACTCCAGGGAAAAACACGCCCAATGCTGCTTGAAATAAGCGGACTTGGCAACTATGACTCCAAGATGGCCGCCCTAAATCCTGCGCCGGAGCAGGCTATGCTCAGTCTACCTATATATAATGTCTATGACTACACCAGTACCATCCTGTGTCCATGTCTTGCACACGTCTCAGACAGCACTCTGGTACAGTCAACAGACACTCATGCATTAGACATGTTGACACGATGAGACTGAATTGATAGAAAAGTTTTAAGGATGCAGTTTTGAAATTAAAGCTAAATAGATTTTTGTTTACAAATGTAAAATAAATGCCAATACAATCCAATCTGAAAGCAGGCTTGTTTCTCCACACAGGCATCAACTTAAAAAATATAGAAAAGTTAAAGTGTGTTAAATGTATGTATAAATAAATGATTTACTCTCTTATTTTCTAAGTGTGGACAGGTTTTCTTCTGGCCGCACATCCTGCTTCATTAAGCCCGAGATACACTGAAGCAGACTCCGTATACGCGCGTATACGGACGTATACGCGCGTATACGGAGCCGCTGCTACACTCGGCTTTCGTTCTCGCGTAGATTCTCGTGTTTTCGCTCCAAATTCTAACGTCATTTCCTCCGTACCGTCACTTCCGATCGTCACTTCCGCTAGTTTTTCGCTCCAAACGCTCGCGTTCTCCTTGTTGTAATATGAGCAGCTGAGCACGGAGTGCTTTTCCTGCAGCCCACAGCCCACCACAGCCCACCAGGGAATATATAAAACATTGCGCACCCAGGTAGGACCTGAATTCATTCATTTCATTCATCGAGTGAACGGAGGAAGAAGCGGTTACTTGACTTTAGGCAAAAAAACAAAAGAAAAGGCCCGATCAGCGATAAAAAAGAGGAATTTATTTCATTTGTGTAACATACAAAACAGTCCGGCGCCGGGGAAGTTTAGATCAGACACCGCGCATCGCGTATGCGAATCGCGTATGCGTAGTAAAAAAATACTTTTGCGCGTACTTGCCCTGAGGGGCTACGCGGGGCTACGCTGCGTACGGGGCGTACGTACGCTGCGTATTGGCGTATCGTGAGGACGCTCGAGTGTATCTCTCCCTTTAGTGACACCTATGAGACAGCAGGAGAACCGCAGCAGTTCAGCTTGAAACACTGAAAATGTTTTGTGAATCAGATAAAATAAAAAAGTTATGTGTGTTATGTTGTACAGTCTAACTGCTGTGTTGTTAAAAGTGTATTAAACAAATCTGCTGCTGACAGGGTTATTCAATTTATTTTTAAATGTTAAATGAGATTTTATGAAAGTGTTGTGCAGTTTTAAAACATGGCCTGTTGGTGAGCTGTCATTTTTCTTATTAGGCAGTAAATAATTAGCCTAAATGACTGACAGGAGAATTGCTTTGCTTTGTTGTATTATATCATGTTGAGTTTCAAAGTATTAAATCAAGTCAAGCAAATATGTTCTTGTTTTCAGTATTTTACCTTGTTTTACAGCACCTTGATTTACTGTTATATAACACTACTATTATTTTACTTTTACTTTTTAACTGCATTTTTACTGTAGTTTATTGTTATTGTTGTTATTTTTGTCTGTACTTTAAATGTTATGTCTGGAACAGGTCTCTCTTGTAGATGAGTCCTCGTGGCTCAGTGAGAATAACCTGTATAAATAAAGGTTGAATGAAAAAAGTCTTATTGAATGAGTAATAAAAGGCTGAATTTAATCAGATTGTATAGCATTTGCTGCATGCATACCTTTACTGAATGAGATGGCATTCTATCAAGTTATTTATTGTACTGGTAACTGATATACAACCCTACTGTTCATACATTGGCTGTCTTGTTGATATCATCACATGGTCACACACTTGCCTTGATTTATTTTTTATTTTTTTAATTAAACATGCCTGACATAAACTCAAACTTTAACTTTGAACTTGTCCTGATCTGATAACTCGTAAGGTCCAATCACAACCGCTTAGGCCCAGCTTGTTGCAGCAAGAAAACACAACTGAATGACTGTTCTGGACCAAACCTGCTTGCACTGTATATAGCCTTGAGTGGTGCAACCTCCTACTGGGATGGGACCATCAGTGTGCATGTACTAGCAACACTTTTATTGTAATTAGTGTAATAGCCACATTCATTCAACCTTTCTTTAAACAGGTTAGTCCTACTGAGCCACGAGGACTCATTTACAAGAGAGACCTGGAACAGATGACCTTTCAACATGTGCAGTTTCATTTAATTACCACTACTGTGCTTGATATGTAATTAATGGCATTATTTGAAGAAGTTAAACAAATCAAGCTTCAATTAATTGAAAAGGACAAGAGGATTATTGAACTTGAAAATAAAGTGGATGACATGGAGAGAATCGTGAGACAGGAGAACTTGGTGATATCAGGACTGGACGTAAAATCTAGATCTTTTTCCAAAGCTCTTACTGGAATGGATACAACTGAAGATGCCAAACCTCAAGATCTGCAGTCCTTGGAAGACCAAGTTATAACATTCTTTCGTGATAAAAACATTAATATTAACCAGGGTAATATATCTACTTGTTACACCTTGCCTAACAAGTCCAACAAAAGTAAACCAGCTATAGTCGTTAGATTTATTAGTAAGAAACTAAGGAATATGGTGATCATGCAAACAAAAAAATTACAAAGAACAAATGTCTACATAAATGAACACTTAACAAAAAACAATAACAATATTGCATGGGAAGTAAGGTTGTTAAAAAAAAACAGAAGAAGATAGTATCGACTTGGACAAGGAATGGCAATGTTTGGATTAAGGTACAAGAAGGTCAACAGGCAAAAATAATAAAGGAGGTGAAGGACTTGGTAAAATTTGGATAAAATAAATTAATAAATTAAAAAGAAATTAATAAATTAAAAAAGAAACAAAAAAATAATAAATTAAAACATGTGAAGAAATTGGAAAAAATCTGTTATACTGATAAGGGACAATTTACTGGTCTGCGAACAAGTATATACGATAATGATAATTAATGAAGACTCAGAACAAAAAAATTATAGTGTTAATGATGAAATCGATAAGGAATTCTTTCCTAATGTGGATGTTTGTGATTATTATGATGAAAATAAGTTCAATAACATAAGTTCTGTAAAGCTTGTTATATCAATAAATCACTTTAACTGCAGGAGTTTAAATGCTAACATTTCTAAGATATCAGATTACTTCAAACAATTAAATAGAACATTTACAATAATGGCACTGTCTGAAACGTGGCTTAATGATGAAAATATAAATAATGCTCACATCAACGGATACGACTTATACAATATTAATAGAAAAAACAGGAGAGGTGGTGGTGTAGCCCTCTTTGTTAACAGTGAGATAAATTGCAAATTAATTGAAGAAATGTCATTAATTGATGATAAAACAATTGAAATGATAACAATTGAAATACTAAATGAAAATGGTAAAAACATCATGGTAAGCTGTGTATATAGACCACCTGGATCCGATATAGAATCATTTACAGACAACATTTCAGAGTTGATAGAAAAGGGTTGTAACAAAACAATGTTTGTATGTGGTGATTTCAATATTGATTTGAGGAGTAAAAAGAGTCTAATAATGTTAGTATTTTTATTGATTCGATGTACACCTTGAATCTTTACCCGTTGATATTGCAACCTACCAGAATTACAACTCATAGTGCAACCATAATTGATATTTTCACAAATACAATAAAGGGGGATGTGTTTAGTGGCATTTTAATGTCAGATGTTAGTGATCACTTACCGGTTTTTACAATTTACAATAACTATAAAAGCAATAAAAATAAAACTGTTGAAAAAAATAAAAGAATTATTAGAAATACATAAAAAAAAGCCTTAGATAAATTAAAGAATGATTTAATTAAACAAAATTGGGAAAATGTTTATGTGCAGGATGTAAATCAATCATATGATGTATTTATGAATATTTTGGAGGCATTATATGAAAAACATTGTGTACTATGGAATTATACTGAAAAAAAACATGTTTGGTGTTGGTAATGGATGACTAAAGGATTGAGAAATGCATGTAAAAAGAAAAATTATTTGTACTCTGTTTTCTTGAAATGTAAAACTCAAGAAGCTGAAGTCAGATATAAAAGGTATAAAAATAAATTTGTAGGTATAATAAGGAAACAGCCAGAAGAGGAGACGTGGGTCCCCCTTCCCATGGGCTCACCACCTGTGGGAGGGGCCAAAGGGGTCGGGTGCAATGTGGGATGGGTGGTGGCCGAGGGCGGGGACCCTGGCGGTCTGATCCTCGGCTACAGAAGCTGGCCATTGGGACATGGAATGTCACCTCTCTGGTGGGGAAGGAGCCTGAGCTAGTGTGTGAGGTTGAGAGGTTCCGGCTAGAAATAGTCGGACTCACCTCAACGCATGGCTCTGGCTCTGGAACCAGTTTCCTTGAGAGGGGTTGGACACTCTTCCACTCTGGAGTTGCCCCTGGTGAGAGGCGCCGAGCAGGAGTGGGCATACTGGTTGCCCCCCATCTTGGTGCCTGTACGTTGGGGTTCACCCCGGTGAACGAGAGGGTAGCCTCCCTTCGCCTACGTGTGGGGGGACGGGCTCTGACTGTTGTTTGTGCCTATGCACCAAACGGCAGCTCAGACTACCCACCCTTTTTGGAGTCCTTGGAGGGGGTATTGGAGAGTGCGCCTCCTGGGGACTCCCTTGTTCTACTGGGGGACTTCAACGCTCACGTGGGCAATGACAGTGAGACCTGGAGGGGTGTGGTTGGGAGGAACGGCCCCCCTGATCTGAACCAGAGTGGTGTTCTGTTATTGGACTTCTGTGCTCGTCATGGATTGTCCATAACGAACACCATGTTTAAGCATAAGGGTGTCCATATGTGCTCTTGGCACCAGGACACCCTAGGTCGCAGTTCGATGATCGACTTTGTTGTCGTCTCATCTGATCTGCGGCCGCATGTCTTGGACACTCGGGTGAGGAGAGGGGCGGAGCTGTCAACTGACCACTACCTGGTGGTGAGTTGGCTCCGATGGTGGGGGAGGATGCCGGTCAGACCTGGCAGACCCAAACGTATTGTGAGGGTCTGCTGGGAACGTCTGGCAGAGTCTCCCGTAAGACGGAGCTTTAACTCCCACCTCCGGGAGAGCTTTGAACACGTTCCAAGGGAGGCGGGGGACATGGAGTCCGAGTGGGCCGTGTTCCGCGCCTCTATTGTCGAGGCAGCTTATCGGAGCTGTGGCCGCAAGGTTGTTGGTGCCTGTCGTGGTGGCAACCCTCGAACCCGGTGGTGGACACCGGCAGTGAGGGATGCTGTCAGGCTGAAGAAGGAGTCCTATTGGGCCTTTTTGGCTTGTGGGACCCCGGAAGCAGCTGATAGGTACCGGCAGTCCAAGCGGCATGCGGCTCGGGTGGTTGCTGAGGCAAAAACTCGGGCGTGGGAGGAGTTCGGAGAGGCCATGGAGAATGACTTCCGTACGGCTTCGAGGCGATTCTGGTCCACCATCCGGCGTCTCAGGGGGGGAAAGAGGTACGCGACCAACACCATTTATGGTGGGGTGGCGTGCTGCTGACCTCAACTCGGGATGTTGTGAGTCGGTGGGCGGAATACTTCGAAGACCTCCTCAATCCTACTGGCACGTCTTCCACTGAGGAAGCGGAGCCTGGGGACTTTGGGTCGGGTTCTCTGATCTCTGGTGCTGAGGTCGCCGAGGTGGTTAAAAAGCTCCGCGGTGGCAAGGCTCCGGGGGTGGATGAGATTCGCCCTGAGTTCCTTAGGGCTCTGGATGTTGTGGGGTTGTGTTGGCTTACGCGACTCTGCAATATCGCGTGGACATCGGGGGCAGTTCCCTTGGATTGGCAGACTGGGGTGGTGGTTCCCCTATTTAAAAAGGGGGACCGTAGGGTGTGTTCCAACTATAGGGGGATCACACTCTTAAGCCTCCCTGGTAAGGTCTATTCAGGGGTTCTGGAGAGGAGGGTCCGTCGGATAGTCGAACCTCGGATTCAGGAGGAGCAGTGTGGTTTTCGTCCTGGTCGTGGAACACTGGACCAGCTCTACACCCTCAGCAGGGTCCTGGAGGGTGCGTGGGAGTTTGCCCAACCAGTTTACATGTGCTTTGTGGACTTGGAGAAGGCATTCGACCGCGTCCCTCGGGGGGTTCTGTGGGGGGTACTCCGGGAGTATGGGGTACCAGGCCCTTTGATAAGGGCTGTTAGGTCCCTGTACGACCGGTGTCAGAGCTTGGTCCGCATTGCCGGCAGTAAGTCAGGCTCGTTTCCGGTGAGAGTTGGACTCCGCCAAGGTTGCCCTTTGTCACCGATTCTGTTCATAACTTTTATGGACAGAATTTCTAGGCGCAGCCAAGGTGTTGAGAGGATCCGTTTTGGTGACCTTAGAATCGCTTCTCTGTTTTTTGCAGATGATGTGGTCCTACTGGCTTCATCAGTTCGTGATTTACAACTTTCACTGGAGCGGTTTGCAGCCGAGTGTGATGCGGCCGGGATGAGGATCAGTTCCTCCAAATCCGAGGCCATGGTCTTGAGCCGGAAAAGGGTAGCATGCCCTCTCCGGGTCGGGGAGGAGGTCCTGCCCCAAGTGGAGGAGTTTAAGTATCTCGGGATCTTGTTCACGAATGAGGGAAAACTGGAGCGTGAGATCGATAGGCGGATAGGTGCAGCGTCCGCAGTGAAGCGGGCGCTGTACCGGTCTGTCGTGGTGAAGAGAGAGCTGAGTCAAAAGGCAAAGCTCTCAATTTACCGATCGATCTACGTTCCCACCCTCATCTATGGTCATGAGCTTTGGGTTGTGACCGAAAGAACAAGATCTCGGATACAAGCGGCTGAAATGAGTTTTCTCCGCAGGGTGTCTGGACTCTCCCTTAGAGATAGGGTGAGAAGCTCAGTCATCCGGGAGGGACTCGGAGTAGAGCCGCTGCTTCTCCACATCGAGAGGAGCCAGTTGAGGTGGCTCGGGCATCTGGTTAGGATGCCTCCTGGACGCCTCCCTGGTGAGGTGTTCCGGGCATGTCCCACCGGGAGGAGACCCAGAGGAAGACCCAGGACGCGCTGGAGGGACTATGTTTCTCGGCTGGCCTGGGAACGCCTTGGGATTCCCCCGGAGGAGCTGCTCCAAGTGGCTGGGGAGAGGGAAGTCTGGGCCTCCCTACTTAGGCTGCTACCCCCGCGACCCGACCCCGGATAAGCGGAAGAAGATGGATGGATGGATGGATGGATGGATGGATGGAATAAGGAAACATAAGAAATAATATAGTGATTTAATGAATAAATGTAATGGTGACATGAGGGCAACATGGCGTGTTGTAAATAGTGTTTTGAATAAACAGGTAGTAAAGACAGGTAGTTCACAAAATTTTGTAATAAATGATAAGGAAATCTATGATAAAATAAATTGTTAATGGATTTAATAAATATTTTGTGAATGTTGGACCTAGCCTGTCAGCAAAAATACCAAGAGTTGATAATAATGTGACCTACTTAATTGAAGGTTGTTCCAACAGTATGTTCCTGAAGAGTACTGATAATGATGAAATACATATAAAAAAGTGCCGCCGCTGTGGCGCATGGAGATAAGCGGGCGGCACATATGCTTGAGGCTTTCGCCTTTCCACAGGCGTCACGGGTTCACATCCCAGACCCGACGAGCTCCTTTCTGTGGTGTCTCCCCCCCTCTCTTCCGTTTCGCCCTCTCCAATAAAGGCCACTAGTGCCCAAAAATGTAAAATATATATATATATATATATATAAAAAAAAGAAATACTTATAAAAAATATAATGAGTGTTGTAATTGAGGCATTTAAATATATATGTAACTTGTCCTTTTCATCAGGAGTGTTTCCGGATCGTATGAAGGTTGCTAAAGTAATCCCTCTTTTCAAAAACGTTGATAAAAGTGTGTTCAATAATTACAGACCGATATCATTATTGTCACAATTTTCAAAAATCTTGGAGAAATTGTTTGTCATCAGAATGGATCTATTTGTTGAAAAGCATAATATTCTAGCCAGTAATCAAAATGGGTTTGGAGCAGGAAATTCCACATCCATGGCTCTGATGGAATTGATAGAATTAATAACTACTGCTGTTGATCAAAAACAATGTGGTGTGGGTGTATTTGTTGATTTGAAAAAAGCCTTTGACACTGTTGATCACACCATTCTCCCTGATAAGTTACATAGTTATGGTATTAGAGGTGTTGTGTTAAAATGGGTACGTCGTTATTTGAATGATAGAAAACAATTTGTATTAAGTAATGAGGTGAAATCAGAACTCAGCACCATCACATGTGGAGTTCCTCAAGGATCAATATTGGGACCTAAATTATTTCTGTTGTATAAAAATGATTTGGTAAAAATTTCTGGACTCATCAAGTGTATTCTTTTTGCTGACGACACATTTTTTGGTGTTGGTAATGATATCGAACAGACTTTGAAATGAATGATGACTGAACTTGTTAAAATTAATAATTGGTTTAAAATTGATAAAGTGACGTTAAATCTGGATAAAACAAGTTACATGATATTTAGTAACAAAAACAAGTCAATTGATGTTCCATTTCTAATTGAAGACTCTGTGATTCATAAAGTTCATGAGGTGAGGTTCTTGGGTGTCATCATTGATCATAAATTGTCTTGGAAACAGCATATATGTTTTGTTAAAGTGAAAATATCCAAGTCCATTGCTATATTTTACAGAGTCAGAGATCTTTTGAATAATAAGGCGTTAATTTTGTTGTATAACACATTCATTGTTCCACATTTAATTTATTGTGTTGGCGTTTGGGGAAAAGCATGTAAATCAATTACAATGCCTATTTTTATTTAACAGAAAAGAGTACTTATTACAAGAAAGCAGTATAATCACCCATTAAATTTATTATTTTGTCAAACGAAACTGTTGGAGTTTTACGATTTAGTTGATTATTGTCAGGTAGCAATATCAACCCAGATGAACAGACTGAAAGAAAACAGATTCAGGGGTAAAACAAATGATTTATTTATAGTGGCAATGTTATCCACAGGGAGGGGGAAGCACGGGTGGAGCGTGGAGGTGGAAGATCTCACTGGAGGTATCTTGATATCCAAACTTCCAAGTTCAGCACAGGAGGTCCACAGAGCAGCCAGGAGTCCAAGACGTTTGGCACAGATGGACCAGGGTCTGTAGTGTCACGAAGAAAAAATCACAAGGGTAAGAATAAGAACTACAAGGATTAACACCAAGAGGCTGGAAGCACTAGTACCATAAAGTAGGTATGCTTCAGCACTGAATGAAGCCAGCCAGCAGTCTTAAGTAGTCCTGGTGGTGATTAGTGGAGATGGCCGACAGCTGTGACTCCTCAACCTCAGGAAATCTGTAGGCAGCAAAACAGGAAAACCCCCACAATTATAATATTTTGCTGGTTATGTATAGAGCACAGAATGATACACTTCCTTCAAATATTCAGAGGTATTTTGTTAAAAGAATGAGTTGTTACCATTTAAAGGGGAAATATATATTTGTAAAGCCACAAATTATAATGAGTTTGAGGGGAAGATCAGCCATGTTTCAGGGAGTTGGGTTGTGGAACGTTTTGGAGAATGATGTTAAAGTGGCTAAATCAATGGCAATATTAAAGAGAATGATTAAGTTTAAATTGTTAAAATCCTATATCTGAATTAGTTTAAGTTAATTAAATAATTAAAGAATTTGTTTGTATGAATTGTTTGTTAGAAAGATTTTGGGCAGATAAAATGAGATTTTTTTTTCTTCAATCTACTGCCTTTAATTTTATACTTGTTTTTTTTTCTTCTTTTATGCGTATATCATTATGTATTTTATTATAAAATGAGTAAATAAATAAATCAAATCAAATCAATTTTTTTCTCAGTTTGAATGACTTAGCTGCAGTGGTGGAGAAAGTACTCAAACATTGTACTTAAGTAAAAGTACAAATAAACAGACAAAAATGTACTCTAGTAAAAGTAGAAGTACCATATTAATATTTTACTTAAGTACAAGTAAATAACAACTTGCTTTTAAAAATACTTAAAGTATTAAATATTTGATGAAAGTATTACCTGACGCAATGGTCTACAATATTGTAATAAAATAGAAGAAGAGGTCAGTTTGTTGACTTATCTATATTTTAGATGTAAATTTGAGAAGAGTTTGACTGACACAAATTATCTTCTTGATTCACGGGTTCTCATCTTTTTCAGATTAATATTCAATAAATCTGTGACTCAGTGATATGTAACTTGACAGGAAACGTTATTATGTTTGATCTACCAAAGGTAGAATCATTTAATAACAAATCATAAAATTACATCACAACATATTTACATAGATTGATCGGTCAGATTTTCCTATAACTAACTTTTCAGCAGATTTAAACATAGGAACAACAGAACACAACTTAATGTGTCTTATACTTACTTATTTCTGCGGCACAAACTTACAGTTTTACTTTTAGAAATAAAGTTTAAGGAGAAAGTTTAGGAGGAAGAAAATGGAGGTTGAAGGGAAATGATTGAAGTCTTATCTTGAGATATAACCAGAGATGACACTTTCCATCAGACTTTGGCTAATACTCCAGGTACGTTTGTAAACAGCAGACTCATTACTTTATGACGACCAGTTTGGTAAAGAGATGGCACCAGCCTTTCAGGCATACAGAGTCCTTGCAGGCCCAGTATGTCCGAACTGGTTATTTGTTTACTTTTCAACGTCTCCTGTCATCTGCTTGGATCTTCAGAAAATAGTGGCACTTCAATGGTTTGGTTTCAAGATA
>JBBPBX010016822.1:10744-47609 GCA_038048925.1 Garcialebias charrua | reverse complement strand
GGGAGCAGAGACGGGAGACAGGATTTAACAAGAACTGTGAGAAATGGGTCAAGTTGACAGGATGAGGACTTGGACTTGCTGATAATGTCAGTAATGTCATCAGCTTACTGTGAGGGAGAAGACAGAGAAAGGGAGGGAGGGAGGGAGGGGGGAGTTTACGTATACGATGAAGTTGAAGCACTGGATGCTAAGGATTATTGTGCTGCTTGAACTTTATTTAGACCTGTCTAAAGCTTTTGACACTGTGGACCATGACATATTATATCAGCTCACAGAAATTGGTCTCTCAGATCACACCATTAGTTGTTCACAATCTCTCAGATCTGACACAATGATGTGTTGAACAAAACCGCTACAGCCTGCCACCGGATGTTACATCACATGACAACAATGTATGCAAAAAAAGACAAAAAAAAAGAAGTGATTTTCTCGACAAAACATGACTGATTTGGTATGATTTGAAGCATTATGTACTAAAAGTAATATTAGTAACCTGTTAAAAAAACACCAAACATGATGTATTGAGAGACAGTTGAGAGATGAAGTCTGTCAAATAAAATATATATTATTAAAACAAAAAAAAATACTGCACAAATTAGCCACTCCAGCTGTGTAGTGCCATTACGGTAGTCATTGGGCCGACTTTCCATCGAACAGTCAGAATGACTGAGTGTAAACACACTGATACTTCAAAGGAAATTTTAATATAGTAATGAGGACAGCTGGCAGGCCAAATCAAATGGCTTAGTGGGCAAACTTTGGCCCGCTTTCCCCACTTTGGGCACCTCTGGTCTATATACAAATATTTATACCAAAGAGGGAATTGAAGCAGTAAGAAACATGTTCAATAAACATCCTGATATAACGAGACCTGATGAGGAGCTGCTCTAGTTGCTGGAGATAAATCTGACCAAGAACAACTTTGAGTTCAAGAGGGAATTCATTTTAGATATTAAAGGTCCAGCCATGGGCAAAAAGTTTGAGGACTTCTTGGACTCACTGAACACGCATTATCCCTCCATAAAGCTTAAAGCCACTGCAAATTACTTAACAATTGAGTTCTTGGACACAAATATTTATAAAGGCCCACAAGTTAAAACATGCCACAGACTGGATGTTAAAGGTCCACTGACATTATCTTTGAACTTTGCATAAAATGATATATCTTGTATCATTTTATGCAAAGTTCAAAGATGATGTCAGTGGACCTTTAAAATCTTCTTTAAGAAAACCGACACATGCATTATTACATAAAGACAGACACCACTTAAAACACACATTTGCTGTCATGGCTGGTGAGATTACACAGAATGTGCGCACAGCAGTCTGACTTTAACACTAGAATGACTGAATTTTCAAGATCCTGAGGACAAACCCCCTCCTTCTCCTCAACAATTAGTGGGCCATTAACTGCCTTTTGTTATAAATATGCGTGCACACAACTCAGACACCCCCACCACACCAGACTGCATTCCAATGTTTCCACCTCTGCTTGCACTTCCCCCCTTAGTTAGAAGAGAGGCCCTGACCTGAATTCACACATAACAGACCCTGAAGTTATCTCACAGTTGAGCATTTTGGGACATCCACTGAACGGAAAGCTTTGTCTGCTCCAGAACAATTTTATGCATAAAATTGTCTTATTCTGCTGTGCTGATTATCCTGTAACCCTGATGTTCTGTCAAATAATTTATTTTGCTTACAAGTACTGTCTCTCTCCTTGTCCTTGGCACATGTATATACGGTGCGTGCCGGCACATGCAGGTGGCCCATTGCTGTGTTCTACAACATGCTTGACCTATTGTTGTCCGTCACCTGAGGACTAGGGGTGTACGATTAATCGCATTTGCGATTATCTTGCAATATGTTAAAACGTGATTCACTAATCGCATGGGCCGCGATTTGACTGGTCACGTGACTTGGTGAGCCACGCGAGCAGCAGGAGCTCTGAGCGGAGCAAAACAGAGCAGGCAGCAGGGAGGGGGACACCGTGCGCTCCAACACAGTTGCTTCAGGCTCGACAGAAGTCATAAAAGTTATAAATTCAGGCAAGTTAGCTCAATTTTAAACGTCTGTTTGAGGCTGCTGGTGATGAATGTTTGTCTGTGTCTGTGAGACGTTTTCATAACGTGTCGCAAAGCTGCATGCATTTTTCGTTGTGTGACCACCGTGTCACCCTTCCGCCACTCTTCTGTCACGTTTCACGCCTGTTAGATCAGTTTATCTGTCACTCTGTGCATCGCTTGTTGTTTCTGGCTCCTTTTCTGTCTCTTCTGTCGTGTGGTTTGTTTTCAGTTTGTCTCTGCGGCATGTGGGTTTAGGTTGTCTTCACCTTCGAACCGGTTTGTCTACGCCACAGCTCTGATTAGGTTCGATCAGCTGCACCTGTTGCTGCACTCTTTATTAACCAGACTCTCACACCGGCTCTCTGCCAGATAGTTGAACACAGTCATCTGTCAGTAAATATCACGCGCTCTTTCCTGTCCTATTTCCTGGTTCACGTATCCTCGCCTCTTTGATCTCCTGGTTTTCTGACGCCTCGCCTGCCAGACTCTTCGCCTCCTGCTTCTCCTCCTCGGACTGACGCCCATCGGATTTGTGCTTTTGACCTTCGCCTGCCTCACCATGTCTCTTTGCCTTCTCCTGTTTGGATCTACGCTCTTCTGCTTCACGGCTGTCGACCCTCGCTTGTGGGAATCCCCACTACGTCACTGGAGTACGTCACGGACCCTCGCTGCGGCTGGCTGTTCCCCCTCACCGGCTACAGCCCCTCCTGCAGCGGACCTGCTCAGCTGGAGTTTCTCCTCTCACTGAGAACCCCCCATCCATCTGTGAGATGGTTAGTGGCTGCATCTCATTGACTGTCAAGTTTCCTGTTTCCATCAGCCTGATCACTAAACCGTTCTCCTCCATTCTACAGACTTGTTCCAGCCTGTGGGTTCCCTCTCGACACCAGAGCAGCAGAGCCAGCCTGAATATTAATAAATTGTTAAAACAGTTTTTCTGTTGTGGTGATTTTGGTCCAGCCTTTTGGGGGTTCGTTACAGAACTATCTGGCCAAAATTATGGACCACTCACCTTCTGCAGACTGGCGCTCTGGTGTCGAAGGAGCTATCAATAAATTAGAATTAGGCATGAGTGACATAGCCCAAATGTTAAAAGAGATGTCGCCCCTAACTCCCCAGCAGGACTCTGTTGCCATCAGACCACCGTCAGAACCTACCCGTGAGCCCAAGTTAACCCCACCAGAACGTTTCTCGGGAGATCCGGACCAATGCCGACCTTTCATCACACAATGTGAAATACATTTTCAACTACAACCATCATGTTTTTCATCAGAGAGGTCTAAGGTGGCTTACATGATCTCCCTCCTCTCCGGCAAGGCCAAGAGGTGGGGTACTGCTGAATGGCAACTAGACTCTCCATGCTGCTATGTTTTTCAGACATTTGCCAGAGAACTGTGCCGAGTTTTTGATCCGGTGCTTCCTGAGCGAGAGGCGGCCAGACGTTTGTTCGCCATCACACAAGGTAAACGCCGAGTACCTGAATACATCATTGACTTTCATTCTGTTGCTTCAGGAAGTCACTGGAATGAGGAAGCCCTCACCGATGCCTTTTATCGGGGTCTGAATGATGACATTAAGGATGGATTGTCACTGAAACGTTACCCCGACTCACTTCAGGGCCTGGAGGATCTAGCCACTAGGGTGGACCTTCGCTTGGCCGAACGCGCAAGGGAACGAGGTCCACGCTCCTCGCCTATTACCAGGTTAGTGGGAGAAGAACGGCTGTTTTTCCTCTCACCGAATCAACCTTCAAGACCTGCTCGTCTCACCACGGAGGAACCCATGCAACTAGGTCGCAGCCGACTCTCTCCTGCCGAGCGTGAAAGACGACGCATGGGTAACCTCTGTTTCTACTGTGGGGGTGCTGGACACATTGCCACCTCCTGTCCGGTAAAAGGAACCGCTCAGTGAACGCCAGGGGATGTTTACTGAGCAGGACCCAAAAGTCTGAACTCCCCTCACCTTTTACCTTGAACGCTGACCTTGTCGTCCCGGGTAAGTCACCCATCTCCATTAATGTGTTTGTTGACTCCGGGGCTGACACTGAATTCATTGACTATGGGTTTGCAGTCGAATCAGGGATTAAGTTACTTAATTCCGCAAAGAAACAGTCTGTGGTGGCCTTGGACGGTCACCCGCTGAACACTTCGTCCCTGGTCACTGAACCTGTTACGTTACACGTAGGAGGCAACCAGAAGGAAACCATAAACTTTTTGGTAATAAACTCTCCTAAATCTCCTGTGATCTTGGGTGCCACCTGGCTTCAAAAACACAACCCACGGTTTGACTGGAGAAGTAGGGAGATATTAGGCTGGTCAGAGGAATGTATGTCGTCCTGTCTAATGGACGCCGTGTTGTCTAAAGACTCTGTGACTGTTTCTGAAGACTATTATCCTGACCTCTCCAAGGTACCCATTGACTATCATGATCTCAAAGAGGTGTTTAACAAATCCAAGGCCACCTCTCTTCCTCCCCACCGTCCTTTTGATTGTCCCATAGACTTACTTCCTGGTTCCACTCCACCAAGGGGCTCTCTTTACTCCCTTTCTGCTCCTAAACAACAGGCCATGAGGGATTATATCGGGGACGCTCTCCAGGCCGGTCTCATCTGCCCGTCTGTTTCTCCAGCCGGGGTGGGGTTCTTTTTTGTTGGCAAGAAAGACGGGTCACTCCGTCCCTGTATCGATTATAGGGGTCTCAATAGGATCACAGTAAAGAACAGGTATCCACTACCACTTATGAACTCTGCCTTTGATCTCTTACAAGGAGCTACATTTGTTCACCAAGCTGGATTTACGTAATGCATACCATTTAGTTCGCATTCGTGAGAGGGATGAGTGGAAGACCGCTTTTAATACCCCCATGGGGCACTATGAGTATTTGGTTATGCCTTTTGGACTAACAAACGCCCCAGCTGTGTTTCAGAACTTGGTTAATAACGTATTAAGAGACATGCTTAATCATTTTGTGTTTGTTTATTTAGATGACATCCTCATTTTTTTAAGGACATTACCACACACCGCAAACACGTACGAGCCGTTCTCACTCGGCTCCTACAGAATGGACTCTATGTTAAGGCAGAGAAATGCGATTTTCATGTTTCCACCACTTCATTCCTGGGGTTCATTGTCTCCCCTAACAAGATGGAGATGGACCAGAACAAAGTTTCTGCCGTGATGGATTGGCCTACCCCCAGGGACTGCAAACAGCTCCAACGGTTCCTGGGGTTCGCCAACTTCTACAGACATTTCATCAAGGGATACAGTCAGATTTCTAGACCCCTTCATGTACTCACTTCCACTAAATCTCGTTTGTTTGTTCACCTGCAGCCAGTGAGGCTTTTAGTAAACTAAAAACTTTGTTTTCCTCAGCTCCCGTTCTCCAGGCCCCCAACCGTGAGGAGCCTTTCGTGGTAGAGGTTGATGCCTCTAGTACAAGCGTAGGAGCTGTCCTTAGCCAGCGTTGCCAGGAGGGTCGTCTCCACCCCTGTGCTTTTTTTCTCAGAGTCTCTCGTCTGCAGAACGTAATTACGATGTTGGAGATGGGGAGTTGTTGGCAATCAAGCTGGCCTTGGAGGAGTGGCACCACTAGTTGGAAGGGTCTAGATTCCCATTCCAAGTATGGACTGACCACAAAAATCTAGAGTATCTCAGGTCTGCTCGCCGTTTAAATCCACGCCAGGCCAGGTGGGCACTTTTCTTCTCTCGTTTCAATTTTACCTTGTCTTATCGCCCAGGTGAGAAGAATGTCAAACCTGACGCCTTATCGCGTATCTCTGAGGGCGACTCACCCTCCCCTGCGGTCGAGGAGAACTTTATTCTCCCTAAGTCTGCCCGCCTGGCCATTACCCAATTAGAAACTGACCTAAGGTCTTCCAACCAGTCACGTCCTCCTCGTCCTGCCTGTCCTGGGGATCGTCTTTGTGTTCCCCCAGAGTTGGTTGGGCGTGTGTTGGATTTTTGTCACTCTTCTCGTCTTCACTGCCTTACCAAGACCCTCGCTTTGGTCCGGGCTCAATTCTGGTGGGAGACTTTGTCTAAAGATGTCCACACTTTTGTTCGCTCTTGCCCTGCTTGCTCCCAGTCTAAATCCTCTAGACGTCCCCCCTCAGGTCTTCTCCGTCCTCTCCCCTGTCCCTCTCGTCCATGGTCTCATATAGGCATGGACTTCATCACTGGTCTTCCCGATTCAGGGGGTCACACGGTCATTCTCACCGTGGTTGACCGGTTCTCTAAAATGACCCACTTAGTTCCCCTCCAGAAGCTACCTTCCTCCAAGGAGTTAGCCCACATCATGGTCCGTGAAGTGTTTAGGCTTCACGGGCTCCCACGTAACATTGTGTCAGACAGGGGCCCTCTGTTTGTTTCTCGCTTCTGGCGTGAGTTCTTTGACCTGCTTGGTGTTTCCATCAGTCTCTCCTCTGGTTTCCATCCTGAGACTGATGGCCAGGCAGAGAGGGCTAACCAGGAGGTGGAGGGTAAGCTTAGGCTCCTCTGCCAGCAGGACCCCGAGAAGTGGTCCTCTGCCCTACCCTGGGTGGAACACGCTCTTAATTCGCTCCCCTCCTCTGCTACTGGTCTTTCGCCCTTTTATGTTGTTTTTGGTTTTCAACCCCCCGTTTTTTCTGTCCAGGAACGTGAGGCCAGTGTTCCTTCTGCCCACCTGGCGGCCCTTAGATGCCAGAGGGTTTGGAGGAGAGCCAGGCGGGCTTTGCTCAAGACTACGGCGGTCTACATTAGGCGGGCCGATCGCCGTAGGACTCCTCAGCCCGACTATGAGGTGGGTCAAAAGGTCCGGCTCTCCACCAAGAACCTTCCCCTTAAGGCTCAATCCCGCAAGCTCTCCCCCCGTTTTATTGGCCCTTTTCCCATTTCCAAAGTTATCAACCCTGTTTCAGAGTCAGAGAGTCAGAGTCAGAGAGTCTTTATTGTCATTTGCACCGCATGTGGTACATGTGATGAAAACGAGATTATGTACATGGGGTCCCAGTTACATCCAACAACAAATGCAAGAGAAAAACAGTAATAACATCTAGAATTAACTAAGAGAAACATCAACTAGTAATACACTAAGCTCTAATGTAGTGGAAAAACATCATTATAAACAGCAGCACGAACATGAGTCTGTATGAGCAGATGGTCACAGATGAACACAGCAACAAGAAAACAGATCAGCATCAGCATGATGTGATATTTTGCAGTGTTTATTCTTATTATTTATTTATTCATGAGTCTAACAGCCTCAGGGTAGAAGCTGTTCCTCAGTCTAGTGGTTCTACATTTGATGCTCCTCAACCTCCGTCCTGAGGGGAGTGGGGCAAAGAGTGAGTGTGCTGGGTGAGTGAGGTCTTTCATGATGCAGGTGGCTCTTTTCCTGCATCTGGAGGTGTAAATGTCTGTGATGGTGGGGAGACTGACTCCAACAGACTTCTGTGCAGCCTTCACCACTCTCTGTAGAGCTTTCCTCTCTGCAACTGTGCAGCCTCCATGCCACACATTGATGCTGGAGCACAGGATGCTCTCCACTGCACACCTGTAGAAGGAGGTGAGAACTGGGCTGCTCAGACCAGCTCGTCTCAGCCGTCTGAGGAAGTAGAGTCTCTGATGACCTTTCTTGATCAGGCTGGTGGTGTTGTTGCTCCAGCTGAGGTTATCATTCAAGTGTACACCCAAGTATTTGTAGCTGGAGACCACCTCCACCGCAGATCCACCTATGTTCAGTGGGGCGTGGGTGTGTTTGTTCCTTCTGAAGTCCACAATCATCTCCTTTGTCTTCTTCACATTCATGTGAAGATTATTCTCTTTGCACCAGCTCTCCAGGTGTTCCACCTCCTGTCTGTAGCTGGACTCATCATTGTTTGTGATGCATCCCACCACCGCTGTATCATCTGCAAACTTAACAATATGACAGCCTGGATGTGTGGCTGTACAATCATATGTGAGCAGAGTGAACAGAAGAGGGCTCAGCACACATCCTTGGGGAGAGCCAGTGCTGAGGGTTATGGTGGAGGAGGAGAAGTTGTGGATCTTCACGGACTGTGGTCTGTTTGTTAAGAAGTCTAGTACCCAGTTACAAATGGAGGGGCTTAGTCCAAGATGTGGATTTCTGTCCGTGTCTCCCTGCCCAAGGCCCTCCGTGTTCACCCCACATTTCATGTTTCCTGTATCAAGCCTGTGGTAACCTCTGGTTTTCACCCTCCTGTTCGGTCCCTTCCTCCTGCCCGCCTTATTGACGGGTCCCCCGCCTATGCTGTCCGTCGCCTCCTCCGTTCTAGACGGAGGGGCCGCGGCCTCCAGTACCTGGTTGACTGGGAGGGGTACGGCCCGGAGGAACGTTCCTGGGTTCCCTCCCGCCATGTTTTGGACAGGTCCCTCATCACTGGCTTCCATAGGCTCCATCCGGACCAACCGGGTGGGACACCAAGAGGTGTCCCTTGAGGTGGGGATATGTCACGTTTCACGCCTGTTAGATCAGTTTTTCTGTCACTCTGTGCATTGCTTGGTGTTTCTGGCTCCTTTTCTGTCTCTTCTGTCGTGTGGTTTATTTTCAGTTTGTCTCTGCGGCATGTGGGTTTAGGTTGTCTTCACCTTCGAACCGGTTTGTCTACACCACAGCTCTGATTAGGTTCGATCAGCTGCACCTGTTGCTGCACTCTTTATAAACCAGACTCTCACACTGGCTCTCTGCCAGATAGTTGAACACAGTCATCTGTCAGTAAATGTCACATGCTCTTTCCTGTCCTATTTCCTGGTTCACGTATCCTCGCCTCTTTGATCTCCTGGTTTTCTGACGCCTCGCCTGCCTGATTCTTCGCCTCCTGCTTCTCCTCCTCGGACTGACGCCCATCGGATTTGTGCTTTTGACCTTCGCCTGCCTCACCACGTCTCTTTGCCTTCTCCTGTTTGGATCTACGCTCTTCTGCTTCACGGCTGTCGACCCTCGCTTGTGGGAATCCCCACTACGTCACTGGAGTACGTCACGGACCCTCGCTGCGGCTGGCTGTTCCCCCCTCACCGGCTACAGCCCCTCCTGCAGCGGACCTGCTCAGCTGGAGTTTCTCCTCTCACTGAGAACCCCCATCCATCTGTGAGACGGTTAGTGGCTGCATCTCATTGACTGTCAAGTTTCCTGTTTCCATCAGCCTGATTACTAAACCGTTCTCCTCCATTCTACAGACTTGTTCCAGCCTGTGGGTTCCCTCGACACCAGAGCAGCAGAGCCAGCCTGAATATTAATAAATTGTTAAAACTGTTTTTCTGTTGTGGTGATTTTGGTCCAGCCTTTTGGGGGTTCTTTACAGGGGCGGCCGTG
The DNA here is from genome assembly GCA_038048925.1 of Garcialebias charrua. NCBI lineage: Eukaryota > Metazoa > Chordata > Actinopteri > Cyprinodontiformes > Rivulidae > Garcialebias > Garcialebias charrua. The sequence goes on along the minus strand of JBBPBX010016822.1, from coordinate 38,232 downwards.
GCGTAGTGGTAATGGCAGTCGTCCCCCGATCGGAAGGTTGGCAGTTTGAATCCCGGTTCCCTACACCATGTGTCGTTGTGTCCTTGGGCAAGACACTTAACCCCGAGTTGCTCCCGGTAGGACTGGAAAGCACCTTGCATGGTAGTCTGCCGCTACCGGTGTATGAATGTGTGTAGCACTTTGAGATTTTCACTAATGAAAAGTGCGTTATAAATTGAATTCATTATTATTATTATTATTATTATTATACAAACCACAATTCAGAACCAGCTTAAAGGGACGGTCTACCTCAATTCAGGGAGTTCGATTGTGGAATGTTCTGGAGAGTGATAGCCTGGTTAAAACCAGACCCTTGTCCTTCACTTCGCTTCGGACTAGGGTCTGGGACTTCTCCCATAGACAACGATTTCTCCGGCCGATTTTTGACCGGACCAATCAGAGAACAGAAGGGGCGGAGTTTTTGGCCCCTAACCCACGCCCCCACCTGTCCCCGTGCGCAGCCAGCAAGCATTCACATGTTCTCATTCAAAGTGATGCAAAGCAATGCAGGACTGTTTTATATGTGACACAAATGTATTAAAGCCTCGGATATAGTTGACGCGTCGCATAGGGCGCGCGGCCAAAGTGACGCAATTGCGAAGTCCCCGCCCTCGCGCTTTGGCCAGCGCGTTGGTTTCGCTCGTGGTCGTGCACCTCCCAGATTTTGAAGCTCCGCAAGCCTAGCGCGCGCGCCGAATTGATTGACAGGTCGGGTAGGGACCTCACCGACAGCCTTCACGCCAGAGCCTGCAGCTGTCTGCGCCGCTGTGGTCGTGGAAACGGCGTCGCGACGCATGGAGGAATGTTTTTTATGTGATTCAACTGTATTAAATTCCCCGAGCGAGCGGAAAGCTATTTGTTTTTGTTGTGTGACGTCAAACAGTTCTTCTTCTACGGTAGATTTCTTCTTCTACACCCTTTCTTGCAACATATGCACAGGTTTTAGAGGGTACTGCCACCTGCTGGTCAGTAAAAGAACAGCACTTTGCCATGCGCTGCCGTGCCACACTATAAACGCATGCACAGTGCGCGCGCAGCACGCACGCTCCAGCTTGCGGACCAAAGCGCGACTATATCCGAGGCTTAATTTCCCCTTCTTAATCCCTTATCTGGAGTTTTCTTTTGTTTGTTTTTTGCCAAAAGTCAAGTGATCGCTCCCTCCTCCCTCCTCCTCCTCTCCCTCCGCTGTCGCTGCCGCTGCATATTCTGTGTTTATATGTTAATAAAACGTTATAAAAATTTAAATAAAACCATGGATCGCTGGTCCAGCACACCAGAAGACCAGAAAATCTGATGGGACTCGGGCAGCAACGTAAAACCCTAGTTTAATTCTCTCGTGACAACCTGAGGCATTTCCTCATAGCGGAGGGAGAGGAGGAGGAGGAGGAGGAGGGAGCGATCACTTGACTTTTGGCAAAAAACAAAAGAAAACTCCAGATAAGGGATTAAGAAGGGGAAATTAATACATTTGTGTCACATATAAAACAGTCCTGCATCGCTTTGCATCGCTTTGAATGAGAACATGCGGCTGCTCGCTGGCTGCGCGCTGGGACAGGTGGGGGCGTGGGTTAGGGGCCAAAAACTCCGCCCCTTCTGTTCTCTGATTGGTCCGGTCAAAAATCAGCCGGAGAAATCGTTGTCTATGGGAGAAGTCCCAGACCCTAGTGCGAAGCGAAGTGAAGGACAAGGGTCTGGTTTTAACCAGGCTAAGAGAGTGATGTTAAAAATGCAAAATCAATGTATACATTTAAGAAAAAGGTCAAAAAGGACTTGCTCAAAAACTATATATGATGTAGCTTAGTGTGTTTGTGTATTACAGTTAGAAAAATTAAGTAGTTATTCATTTTGTGATGTAGTTTGAAGGTTATCATTGGTTGAACAAACTGTGAAATAAGGGGCAGATATAATAAGATTTCATCTTCTTTCTGCTCCCTTCATTTTATCCTACTTGTATTCTTGTATCTGATGAAACTGTTTTGTATTGTTCTTTTAAAATGAATGAATAAACATCAAATCAAATCAAAGAGAATGAAAGAGAAAGATGAGTAGAAGTCATAGAAACTGTAGAGCAGGAAGTGAGAAAGATTAAGTCAATTCAGTTTATACAGCTCCAAGTCACAACAGAAGTCATGTCAGGGCACTGATTAGAGAGGGTGAAGTCCAGACAGCTCTGAAAAGAATGGACAAGAGAAGACAGACCTGATGACATACCACTGGGGGAGAAGATCAAAGTCAAAGTCAACTTTATTGTCAGAACTGCAATATGTACAGGACATACACAGGACCGAAATTGCGTTTCTCTCAGTCCCTCAGTGCAACAGTAACCATCTAAACACTAAACACTAAAACATTTAATAAACATAAGCATAAAATAGTAAAAGTGTAACACTGTCCTGAGTTTTTTCATAATAGTATAAAAGTATGAAAATTTACACCAACACTGAAACACTAAACATTTAATGAACATAAGCATAAAATGAAATAATAAAAGTGTAATACTGTCCTGAGTTTTTGCATAGTAGTATAAAAAGTATATCTATAAAATAAACTGAAGGTTCTAGCATTGACATTTGCAAAGAGTGGCACAGCAGCATATAAGTTAATGTACACAGTATATGTATGAGGTAGTTGATGTTGGTATAGAGGCAAAGTGGCATATGCAGTGAGGCACATAAGGCACATTTGGCATCCTTAGATAAGGCTAGTCAGAGAATGCTGTATATGTATCTGCAGTAGTGTAGATAAAAGTAGTGTAAATGTAAACAGTAGTAATAAATGTAAAGCAGTAGTAATAAATGTAAACCGTATTAATAAATGTAAACAGTGAATGTAAACAGTAGTATGACTATAGGCAGTAATGTAATACAAACATTAGTGCAAATATGAGAAGTAGTGCAAACTGAATGAGCACATGACCGAGAGTTTAGTGAATAACCCGTTTGATGACACAGGGTCATCAAACGGGTTTAAAGCTGTGTTGAAAATATGGTGACTCAGAGTCGATTACTTAAATATTTATTTATTGTAAATAGTAAAAATGGTGAATAAATTAAAAATGACCTAAAATAAATTTTGCACCGATGTTCTCTGGAGCTTCACCGTTTGACGTGAGTGGAAGCAACAAGCGTTGGCAGCGTTTTCATGTGTAGTGGTGGTTTCTGTGTCGCTTTGAGTGTGTGAGGTGAAGATTGGAGTCTCTTTGGTTATTTGTTATTGTTTTTTACTAAATTATCCATCCATCCATCCATCCTTTACCTTGTTCTGAAGTCGGGTCACGGGGGCAGCAGCTTGAGCAGGAAGGTCCAGACATCTCTGTCCACAGCACCTCTTCTTCTGGGAGGACTCCAAGGTGTTCCCAGGCCAACCGAGAGACATAGTCTTTTATTTTTTATTTTACTGAATTAAATAAAGGTAAATAAATACAGGTGTGTCTCTAAGGTGACCAGATGTCCCCGATTTCTGGAGACAGTCCCCGATTTGGACAACCTGTCCCTGGCAAAAGCTGTCCCCAGGAATGTCCCCGATTTGAGCTTTTTATAAATGAGAAAAGAAGAATTGCGTGTAGACGTATTGCAGCTTTCAGAGTTAGACAGGATGTATTTCTGAAAAACAAATCCAGTTTTACTTATTTTAATTTTATTTTTTTTAAACCAAGTTTTCGACCTGAGGCTTAAAAGAGAGATGAGAGATAAAATCTGCTGTCCTGCGGGCCTCTTCCAGCGGTTCCGCCACGTTTTTCTTTGAGCGAGTGGCTTCCTGCAGTTCCTGCAGCTTTTATGCCTGGTATGCCTGCAGCATCGAGGCCGTGTTGAGCGCGCGGGCCGCAAGGCACTGTGCGCGGGAGATCCTGTCCAGCTGTACTGATGAGGACCGACACAGTTTGCTGGGTAGTGTGGGTTTGCTGCCCAAAGTTTTGGGCGCCAGGTTTTCTGCCAGTGTTTCATCCATGGGGGGGATGTGAGACAGACCCGCCGGCTCCATGTTCACCAAGTCCATAAACTGGGAGAGGGGGAGGGACAATGGTGCCTTGGGTGCCAACCATGACCGTGTGAGTTCCATTAAAAAGTCTGGGGAACACCAGTAGTTTGTGCCTCACCGAGGTTTGTTGCCTCGGGAGGAAATAATTACCCTCCAACCTCGTCTGTAGTTGTTGAGGTGGGGGAACGGGCCACAGAACCTTGAAAGACTCGGCCGCTCTGCGACACAGCTCGAACAAGGCTGGGGTGGAACCGTCTGCTTCGACGGGCGCCGCTGCAGCCTCGTGTGAAAAGTCCTCTGCTTCCTCTTCGACGCCTTGCTCCGCTTCATCGTCCGAGATGTCGCCAGAGGCGGTCAAAGAAATCTCGTCCGACAGCAGCATGTCCTGCACATCGTACTTGACTCTTGTGTTGGTAACATCCTCTGTTTGGAGGAGATCCATCTGCTCGCCCCAGGACAGTGCCACGATGTCCTCCATTTCGTCAGACTCCAGCTCCGTCGTCGGCCTGAGAGCCTCGGACAGTAGTGGGTCTTTCTCTGCGGTCGAGTTCCCCAATATTTTCGTCAGGAACGCCACACGTTTCTCCAGTGTCGATTGTCGGAGACGGCTACAATGCACACATGACTCCGGGTTGGCTAGTGCCGCCTTAGCGTGCAACATGCCGAGACACACTGGGCAAGCTTCATAGGTGTCCACTTCTGAAAGGAAGAATCCACCTGCGGTTGGACATGGACGTGATCCGGGGCTTCCCGGCCTGCTTGCTTTGCTAGAGGCCTTCGACTTCTTCTTGCTCTTCTCCGATGCCATGTTAGCTGCAGAGAGAGAGAGCGTGAAAATGACCCGTTAGCTTGGCTAAACGGGTTGTAGCTGCTCCCCAGCACTTGAGTTAAATTGCGCAGTCTCAACGGGTGATTTGATGCTTTTTATTTTTTCTCATGTGGATCGTCGCAGTCACCACACCACTTCAGTCACCTTGATCACCATGATCACCGTAAAAACTAAAATATATACAAATATATACAAATATTAGTGTACAGAATAAACATTAGAGTACAGAAAACATATAAACATTGAACATAAACAAAATACAAACATACCTTGCTGCTTTCACTGAGGAACACTAAGTGTTGATTCATTGTAGCCAAACACGTCTTGACAGTTCAAGTCATTCCTTGTTACTGTGATTTCGACAGCTTTTATAGTGCCCGCCCTCATTAGCTACGGCAGCCCGTGAGGTACATACAGAGGAAATCCAAACATTTCAAAGTGCAAATACAATTAGGCAAAACACAAACCACCAACAGTATTAAACAAATAGACAAACATCCATAAACAATCTGCAACATTCTCAAGATTCACTTTAATCAATTTTCATTACATTTATTCTACTTTAAATAATTTAGACAATTCATTTTTTATTCTACTAATTTAGACAATTTATTTTAAATAGCTCAGTATCCATTACACTCCCACCAATAATGCATGAATATTACCCACCAAAAATCATGCATTATTTTAAAGTTTCTTTTAAAACCCTTACAGATTGTTTAAAACATGCTTGTCTGTGTACATTCAGTTCATGCGTCACTTTCCAATAACACCACCAATTTTTGCACTGGTCTCTCTATGACTGAACTCTTGGAGATAATGTTCCTTCCTGACCTTTGTTTCCCTGTTCGCAACTTCACCTTTCGAACAAAGCCATCATTATCAACCACTGTTTCCACAACACGACCCAACTGCCACCTATTTCTATTTATGAGGAGAGCTGGCTGGACCTTCAGATGTCGACATGTTCAATTCACGAGGTCATCAGTGTAGGAGGAGATGAAAAGACGACACAAGACGGGATGCAGAACTTCACTTTACAGTACTCAACTCCAACAGTTCTGGCGGTAAGCACCAAAAACACACCTTATACATGAACCCTTTCACAATAAAACATCCGGTCCACTGGGTGTGAGTAGAGTCCCCTAGTGGTTCACCACACTCTAATGATTAATCCTCTAATACATTTGTTATTTGTTCGATGCACGTCCGCTGACATCACTTTTTGAAGTCCCGAATAAAACTAAGTATATTTTACCTCATCGGCCCACCGAACAATAAAAAATAAAACATTGATCAAGTAATAAATTAGCCTGTGTACGTACACTTACAACGGTTATTTCCAATTCAACTTCGGAGATTCACACTAACTATGCTAACACTTAGCTATGTTTACTTCCAGTGGTCGGTCACGTGACACCACCGGAAGTAAACATAGTGTAGTACTTTTTTCTTTCTTTTTTTTTTTTATTGAATGAAGCAAATATAACAAACACAACAAGAAATAACAGCATAATAAGGCATACAATGAAATAAGATGAGACAAGTTACCAGGGGGGAAATAAAATAGAAAATAAAATAAAATACAGTCGTACTATCAGCATACACAATTATGTATTATTTATACATTGTGACCATGCTGACAATGTTCTAACAGCCTTACTGTTTGCACAGTGTTCAATGTCTTTTATATAAGTATATAAATCGGCCTTTTCCTTGAAAATTTACATTTATGTATGTAGTACTTAGCAAAAATTAAGAGTAAGTTAATAATAAAGACTTCTTTTTCATGTTCATTGTCATTTGCAAAGAAACCCAGGATAATGTGTTCATAAAGCAGTTGATAATGTTTACATAGGTGAGTTGTTATGAAATGGGTCAAGTCCTTCCAGAAAATCTTAGTAAATGAGCAATACCAAAAGAGATGTGGTACAGTTTCAGGGGCAGAGGTACAGAATGAACATTGTGTATCAATATCTTTTTTATATCTGCTTAAAAAATGCTTTACAGGGTAAAACTTATGAATAATTTTGAAGGAGATTTCTTTAATTTTATTTGTAACAAAAAATTTGTGTGGTAAACTCCAAATCCTTTTCCAGTTAGCATTACTAACAAATTGCTTCCAGTAAGAAATGACATATGGTTTTGTAGCAATTTCACTTTGAAAAATAGACTCTTATTTTTGACTAAAATATTACAATTATTCCATATATAGTAGCGTTGAGGTGAAAAATTGTGTTTGTATATCAGAAGCCATGCTAAAAGAGCTAGCTTGCTTGTGGAAGTTTGAAAGTTTTAAAGGAATTTTGTTTACCTTATAATTACACAACAGTAGAAATTGTATCCCTCCAAATTGACCAAATAAATAGTGTAGTAGTTGTATGTATTCGCTTATGCTTGCATTATTTCCCATACTGGATAGACATACCTAAGTTGTGTTACTGTGCATTTACCTTGTTAACGGATCTCTGCACGCTGCGGTTGTGTGTTCCGGGGGACTGTTTTGTGTGTGACTCAGTTTTAATGCTCGTTGACTCTGGTGTTCGTCTGCATCGGCGTTAGAGCACAAAAATAAATAACCATTCAGTTATACTCCTGTTAAGTTATCTTCATTAAAGGAAGACCAACATCCTCTCCTGGAGTGATTATTATTCTGCGCTTCTACAATCCGCCCGTGGGCTCCATAACAATAGCTAAGTGTTAGCATAGTTAGCTCTGTGTTTGTTGTTGTTCATGTGTTTGTGTGTGAGAGGTGAATGTTTGAGTGTGTGCAGCAACAATGTCTTCAGTTCAGTCTCTGAGAGAGTTTATCAGCGAGCGACTAACTGCTGCTGCTGAAGAAATATTCACAGAGTTTGAAAAAACCATCGTCCAGTACGAGGAAGAGATCGATCGTCAGCGCAGACTGCTGGACATCACCTGGAAACCTCAGACACACCTGCACACAACAGGTAGGAGCTGCAGCTTAATAAATGTTGAGCAGTGCTTTATGATAAACATCCAATTTATTAAAAACTGCTAAAAATCAGTTTTTTTAAAATAAAATATCAATGTTTGCATCTTTATTTGTGTATTTTGGAAACAAACTAAATATTTAAATTGAAACGAGGTCAAACGAGCAGAAGCTAAAATGAGTTAAACAAGAAAAAAGATCAATGATGTACAAATTGATGGACGTTAATCACAGACAGCTTTACAGATAACAGCCTAAAAATAAGTCTCATAGACCAACTGTCTGTGTTAAACTGTTCAAGTTCCGGATTTTTTATAATTATATTTATACAGTAAACAGTTTAATATAATATACTGATGAAAAACTGAAGCAAGTAAAAAAAAAACTTTAGTTTTTGCTCATTTAAAACAATGATGTAGTTAAAATCGATTTCCTGACCCAACAAAAATAACTTTTGTCTTTAGACCCAGGTATTTCATCTTCTGTCTTTTTCATTGTTTCTTCTGCTTTTTGACTTTTCAGACGTCCCTCAGCATCATGACTGTAAAGAGGAGGAGAATCAGCATCTCTGTGACCCAGAGAGGAGCTTCAGTCCAGACCAGGAGGAACCAGAAGCTGCCCAGCTGAAAGAGGAGCAGGAAGAACTTTGTGTCAGTCAGGATGAGGAGCAGCCGGTTCTGAAGCTCGAGGCTGAAGCCTTCATGGTGACTCCTGCTTTTGAGCAAAGAGACCACAGTGAACCAGAACCAAACTGGGACCAGCTCCTCCCTATGAACTTTCCTGAGCCCGAGAACCAAGACCAGGAAGAAGCAGGACCATCTGGAGACAGAGAACTGAACCCAGGAAAGTCTTTTGATCCTGAGTCGAATGAAAAACCTCTAAAATGTGACGTTTGTGGAAAAGCCTTTCGACATAATTATCAAATGAAGGAGCACAGAAGAATCCACACTGGTGAGAAGCCCTTCTCCTGTAAGTTCTGTGGTAAAACCTTCATGAGAAACTGTGGCCTGATGGTCCACATCAAAACCCACACGGACCAGAGGCCTTACTCGCACCTGAGAACCCACACGGGTGAGAGACCCTATCCTTGTCCGACCTGTGGTAAAAGCTTCAGGAGAAGCAACGAGTTGTTGAGACACATTCGGATCCACACGGGAGAGAAACCCTACACATGTCAGACTTGCGGTAAATGCTTCACCCAGCCAGGCCATTTGCTGTCTCACACCAGAGTTCACACCGGTGAGAAACCTTACTCCTGTCAGACCTGTGGTAAATGTTTCACTGAGAATTATATCCTGGTGAGACACATGAGGACTCACACTGGTGAGAAGCCCTTTTCCAGTCCAGAATGTGGCAAATGCTTCACCAAGAGAAGCAATCTGACTGTCCACATGAAGAGTTCCCTATAAATATCTGGGTATCCTGGTCGATTCACATCTCTCTTTTAAACTCCACATGGAAAACCTAGTGAAGAAACTGAAAGTTAAACTGGGTTTCTTTTTCAGAAACAGATCATGTCTAACACTGAATGTTAGGAAACGCCTTGTGTCTGTGACTTTCCTTCCCTCCATTGATTACGGTGACATTCTCTACATGAATGCTCCTACAAGCACCCTGCAGATGTTGGATGTTGTCTATCATGGTGCTCTAAGATTCATAACTGGCTGTGATTATCGTACCCACCACTGCACCCTGTATTCACTGGTTAACTGGACATCATTAACCTCACGCAGACTCTTCCACTGGTACATTTTCATCTTTAAATCACTTCTTGGTCTGCTGCCCTCATACATCTCCTCCTACATGTCTTTGCGTGAGTGCAGCTACAGCGTGCGCTCTCAGGACATGATTACCTGCAGTGTTCCGTCAGTGAGGACTGAACTTGGAAAAAGGGCCTTCTCCTATTCTGAAAACATACACAGATGACAGAAAAGGACATTACAGGTAGTCCCCGAATTACGAGCGCTCTGATCTACGAGGTTCCAGACTTACGAGCTGGCGAATTTTTGGAAAAAACGCAAAAAATACTGAGTTTTCATGTGTTTTTTCACCACAGTTAGTTAGCTAAACATATGGACACACGTTTCCGATCATTTTTATGCACTCATAAGCAGTTTTTTGATGAAAAACGAGTGTTTGTAGTCGCGCTAGCGAAACCGTTCCAATTTACGAGCGAAATTCCGGACTTACGAGAGACATGGCAACCGTTCCAAATTACGAGATTTCCGGTTTACGAGCGCCTCGTTGTAACGGATCTCGCTCGTAAATCGGGGACTACCTGTATTATTATTATTATTATTTAGTTTTAGCAGGTCGCTTTCATAAATGAGCCCATGAGGCTCAATAAGATTTACTTGACTAAATAAAGGTTGAATGAATGAATGAAAGAGACACCGGGGGGACGTATCTGTCAAACGTCAGCCTGTGAGACAGTGAAGACATCAGACTGAGGGAGGACAGCTTGAAATCAGAATCTGATCAGAACCAGAGGATCATCTGCAGGAAACAAATGGACCAGAACATCAACAGGACTAGAAGCTTCTGTTGGTCCTAAAGTAAACAGAACATCTGGAGAGAAAGTTCTAAATGTGGTTTGTGTTAAAGGAGGTCTTTAGATATAATGTGGTTCTGTTTATATAAAGTGTTGTTTTATAACGCTGACTGATCAGGTTTGATTTTAATTTTCCTGACAAGTTAAATCTGACGTGTTTCTCTGTGTTCTGATTAAATCAACATAAAGTTAGTTTTTGTTCTAAGTGTGTTTATTTATGAAGATTTGTTAGATTTAAATCACAACAAGAGGAAAATCACTTTATGTTGGCAACACCTCTTCACTTTTGAATTACCCGTATTTTCCGGACTATAGATCGCAGCTTTTTGCCTAATTTGCATGCCCTGCGACCTATAGAGAGGTGAGACCTATTTATGGATTTTTCCCCATGTTTTTAGACCAATTTTTGGCTTAGATATGACCGCTTTTCATTTTGGCCAAAAATGGTGCAGTACCACTTTTGGCTGCTAGGGGCGCAGGCACCAGAACCGTAGTGGCTGGCTTCAGAAAGGCTGGCATCCTCCCATCAGCTGGAGCTGCTGAGGACTCAGACAGCAGTGAGGAGGAGGAGATGGAGGGACAGGGACCTTTGACGATGGGAAACCTTCCTCGTTCTCTGGCTGAACTTTTTTGCACGCGACACAGAGGATGAGGAATTCGAAGGGTTTGAATAAACAATTTGTTTGAATAAAAACCATAAAATAAATATCTGCTTCTGTCATCTTTATGGGCGGGCGAGCGTGTAGTAATTTTAAAGCCGCTTTATTTACGTTGTAACCGTCAAAGTGCATTTATTAACAAAAGTTAAACTGAGACACACTCTTACAATAATGTCAGCTAACAAATATATTTTTTAGGCGTTTCTGTTGTTAAATTTTAACGAAATGCAGGGTTTCCGCCCGCTGCATGCACAGCGAAACAAATATTTAAATCCAGCTCATTTCACAATTACGTTCATTTATTAAGAAAAAGTTCAGCTCAGACACATTTGCTATAATTTTTGGCAAACAAATAATTGTTTTTAAGTGTTAATCTTCTTAAAGCCTTGCTGTGCGCTCCTGTGGCAGACATTTGCAGCAGAGCTAAACACGGTCCACATTTCCGAGTTGTCTCAGCGGTAACGCGTCACGTCAGCGGTGGGTGACGCGTTACGTCGGCGGTGTTGTAGGTGCGACTTATATAAAGGTGCGACCTATAGTCCAGAAAATACTGTAGTCCTTTTTATGAAATGTTTTACTTATAACTGCACATTCTAACAATAAAATGTATTTCATCAAGATAAACATTCATATTTCAAAAGTATCTAATAATTATCAGTTCTGACAGTGAATAAATGCATCAAGGAGATTGACAGAGTAAAATACACTGCCTGGACAAAAAACTGGTCACACTAATATTTGGTTGGACCACCTTTATCTTTGATATCATGCATTCTCTGTCATTGTTTTGATAAACTTCTACAATGTTACAAGATTAGGGGGAGTGGTGGCGCAGTGGTTAGAGAAGGTGGGCCTGTGATCGGGAGATCGCTGGTTCAAGCCCCACTACCGACAACATCAAAAAATGTGGGTGGAAAAAGGTGAAACACCCACGCCTGCCTCCACCCAACAGGTCTCTTTTGAAAATTAGTTCTTGTGGCTCATTGAGACTACACGTATAAATAAAGGGTAAATGAAAAATCTATTTCCATCTAGTGTTGAATTAATTTTTCACCAAGATCTTGCACTGATGAATAGACACTAGGCATGATGGGAGCATCACTTCACCTGCCTCTCTTCTTACCCTGATGCACCCATCACTCTGGAACAGGGTCAATCTGGACTCTTCAGACCACATGACCTTCTTCCATTGCTCCACAGTCCAATCTTTATGCTCCCTAGCAAATTAAAGCCTTTTTTTCCAGTTAGCCTCACTGATTAGTGGTTTTCTTAAGGCTGCACAGCTGTTCAGTTCCAGTCCCTTGAGTTCCTTCACATTGTGTGTGTGGAAATGTTCTTACTTTCACTATTAAACATAGTCCTGAGTGCTACTGTTGTTTTTCTTCCATTTGATTTCACCAAACGTGAAGCAACAGTAATTAGAGAGACAGGTAGGAAGGTACTTGGTGTGTCATCTGGACAGAGAATGGATGATAAGGAAACCTGGTGGTGGAATAGTGAAGTGCAGGACGCCATTCAAAGAAAGAGATTAGCCAAGAAGAAATATGACAGTGAGAGGACTGAAGAGAGGAGACAGGAATATAAGGAGATGGGACATAGAGCAAAGAGGGAAGTAGCTAAGGCAAAGCAGAGGGCGTACAATGAGTTGTATCAGAGACTGGACACTAAAGAGGGCGATAAGGACTTGTACTGATTGGCAAGACAGAGGGATCAGGCTGGAAAGCCTGGCTCTGTCCCAGAACCAGGATGATGAGCTACAACAACAATTATTTTCCCTTTGGGATTAATAAAGTATTTTTGAATTGAATTGAAAGGATGTGCAGCAGGTTAGGTGTATTAAAGATGGGAATGGTAATGTTCTAACAAGTGAGGAGAGTGACAGGAAGATGGAAGGAGTAACGAATGAAGAGTTCAATAGTATAAAAGTATTCAATAGATGACTTGGTTTTTATTAGTACTATTATTTTATTGGTATTTTACTGTAAAATTTATCATACTTTTTGTGATCAGAAGGTGGAGCTCTTACTCCTTTAAGTTAAAATACACCAGAACACAGACTAAAGTCAATTTACAATATTTATTAAAACAGTTTCAGTAAAATAATTCTCTTTAAAATTGAGGTCTCATGTACACCACTCACTACCTGTAAGAGTTCTTTCCTAAAAAAATAATTCAAGTCCACCACTCGGTCCTTGTGAAACAGGAAGACTCATAAGAGTAATGGAAGACACTTTAGACCATCCTCAGTCGTTGTCGTCGTCCAGTCCAGATGCTCTTTTCAACGGGGTCAGAGAAGCAAGGCTCTGCCCACATAACCTGCCCATCCAGTACAGATTTTGTTGAAAGCGTCTGAACACACCGGGAATACAGGACAAGACAAAACAAGACAAGAGAGAAGACAAAACAGCAGAGCGTCCACAGCACTACGGCTCCAAGCAGCAAAATCAGGTGCCTGAAACGGAGAACCCATTGTTGTAGATTAATGAAAATAATTAAAAATAATTAATTGCAGGTACTTACCCAGAGGTGCAAACACAGCCAAACCAGGGAGGAAGCAGGTTAGCAGCGAGGGCCCAACCACACGCCACAACAATCCCCACCCAGCAGGCAATGCCAGCAGAGCAACACTGCAGAATTGGACAGGTGTGACACCCACAAACCCAACCATGATCCCAGTCATTAATTCAAGAAGCTGGCACTTACGATCTCAGACGAGCAGACCAAGAGCACCAGCAGAATGAAGCAGCCAACTGGAGCAGCAGGGAGGGAAACAAAGACACACGCACCCCATAGCAGCCTGCCCAGCTATAAGGGAGTCTGCTCCGCCCACTAATCAATGTTGCTCATCTAGTTACACCTGATGCTCATCTAGCTGCATCAGGTGTGCAGAGTAAAAGGGAGGGGGAAGTGGAACACCATCTCACCGTTTCTGATTGAGAAACGAGAGGAAAGCTGACGAGGGTTGAATGAGGAAGAAGCGGGAGTTGGGAACGGTGGCCGTGATGGGTCGGAGCCGGAGTCGTTCGCCTCCGGGACGTGGGTCGGGTTCTGGTTCTCGTGAGGGAGCCGTGCTGAGTCAACGGAGTGGTAAGGCGGTTGGCAGCGACTGCGTTGTGAATGGGCAGGTGGTTACAGAGTTTGATTTTAGTTCGAGTAGTGAGTCTGATGATATGGGAGAAAGTGGTGTCAGAAATGCTGTGACTTGGAGTACTGTAGCCACTTCAAAGAGCGGGAAGAAGCGGAAGACGCAGACTTCTGTGGAAGATATTTCAACCTCTGACTGAAACTGATGAGGAGACTGTAGTCGGACCTGAGAAACAAACTGATGGGCATAAAGTTATTGTAAGGTTGACTCGTGAAGGAGTCTCTTTTGGTGACTGGAACCCAATTAAACTGACCAAAACGTTACACAGCCTGCTGGGTGAGGTCCACGGTGCCAAGGTGTTGCGAAGCGGTGCACTGATTGTTCAGTGCAAAGACAGTGTACAGCAGGAGAAGGCCCTTAAGATTACCAAAATGGACGGGAAGTTGGTTCGTTGCAGTCTGCTTGACAATGATACGATGTGTAGAGGGGTCATTGGTGGGGTCCCTTTGAGTATCTCCAATGAAGAATTACAAGGAAATTTGCATGGTGCTGGTGTAAAAGAATTTAAACGTTTGAAGACGACAAGAGATGGTGTCCGCTGTGACAGCCTGTCGGTGTTGATTAAATTTTAAGGGAAATGCTTGCTTTGAACACGTTCCGAGGGAGGCGGGGGACATTGAGTCCGAGTGGGCCATGTTCCACGCCTCTATTGTCGAGGCAGCTTATCAGAGTTGTGGCCACAAGGTTGTTGGTGCCTGTCGTGGTGGCAACCCTCGAACCCGGTGGTGGACACCGGCGGTGAGGGATGCTGTCAGGCTGAAGAAGGAGTCCTATTGGGCCTTTTTGGCCTGTGGGACCCCGGAAGCAGCAGATAGGTACCGACAGTCCAAGCGGCATGCGGCTCGGGTGGTTGCTGAGGCAAAAACTCGGGCGTGGGAGGAGTTCGGAGAGGCCATGGAGAATGACTTCCGTACGGCTTCGAGGCGATTCTGGTCCACCATCCGGCGTCTCAGGGGGGGAAAGCGGTACGCGACCAACACCATTTATGGTGGGGATGGCGTGCTGTTGACCTCAACTCGGGATGTTGTGAGTCGGTGGGCGGAATACTTCGAAGACCTCCTCAATCCTACTGGCACGTCTTCCACTGAGGAAGCGGAGCCTGGGGACTTTGGGTCGGGCTCTCCAATCTCTGGAGCTGAGGTCACCGAGGTGGTTAAAAAGCTCCGCGGTGGCAGGGCTCCGGGGGTGGATGAGATTCGCCCTGAGTTCCTTAGGGCTCTGGATGTTGTGGGGTTGTGTTGGCTTACGCGACTCTGCAATATCGCGTGGACATCGGGGGCAGTTCCCTTGGATTGGCAGACTGGGGTGGTGGTTCCCCTATTCAAAAAGGGGGACCGTAGGGTGTGTTCCAACTATAGGGGGATCACACTCTTAAGCCTCCCTGGTAAGGTCTATTCAGGGGTTCTGGAGAGGAGGGTCCGTCGGATAGTCGAACCTCGGATTCAGGAGGAGCAGTGTGGTTTTCGTGCTGGTCGTGGAACACTGGACCAGCTCTACACCCTCAGCAGGGTCCTGGAGGGTGCGTGGGAGTTTGCCCAACCAGTTTACATGTGCTTTGTGGACTTGGAAAAGGCATTCGACCGCGTCCCTCGGGGGGTTCTGTGGGGGGTACTCCGGGAGTATGGGGTACCAGGCCCATTGATATGGGCTGTTAGGTCCCTGTACGACCGGTGTCAGAGCTTGGTCCGCATTGCCGGCAGTAAGTCAGGCTCGTTTCCAGTGAGAGTTGGACTCCGCCAAGGTTGCCCTTTGTCACCGATTCTGTTCATAACTTTTATGGACAGAATTTCTAGGCGCAGCCAAGGTGTTGAGAGGATCCGTTTTGGTGGCCTTAGAATCGCTTCTCTGTTTTTTGCAGATGATATGGTCCTATTGGCTTCATCAGATCGTGATCTACAGCTTTCGCTGGAGCGGTTTGCAGCCGAGTGTGATGCGGCCGGGATGAGGATCAGTTCCTCCAAATCCGAGGCCATGGTCTTGAGCCGGAAAAGGGTAGCATGCCCTCTCCGGGTCGGGGATGAGGTCCTGCCCCAAGTGGAGGAGTTTAAGTATCTCGGGGTCTTGTTCACGAATGAGGGAAAACTGGAGCGTGAGATCGATAGGCGGATAGGTGCAGCATCCGCAGTGAAGCGGGCTCTGTACCGGTCTGTCGTGGTGAAGAGAGAGCTGAGTCGAAAGGCAAAGCTCTCAATTTACCGATCGATCTACGTTCCCACCCTCATCTATGGTCATGAGCTTTGGGTTGTGACCGAAAGAACGAGATCTCGGATACAAGCGGCTGAAATGAGTTTTCTCCGCAGGGTGTCTGGACTCTCCCTTAGAGATAGGGTGAGAAGCTCGGTCATCCGGGAGGGACTCGGAGTAGAGCCGCTGCTTCTCCACATCGAGAGGAGCCAGTTGAGGTGGCTCGGGCATCTGGTTAGGATGCCTCCTGGACGCCTCCCTGGTGAGGTGTTCCGGGCATGTCCCACCGGGAGGAGGCCCAGAGGAAGACCCAGGACACGCTGGAGGGACTATGTTTCTCGGCTGGCCTGGGAACGCCTTGGGATTCCCCCAGAGGAGCTGCTCCAAGTGGCTGGGGAGAGGGAAGTCTGGGCCTCCCTACTTAGGCTGCTGCCCCCGCGACCCGACCCCGGATAAGCGGAAGAAAATGGATGGATGGGAAATGCTTGCCCCATAAAATCTTCATTGGCTATATGAGTTATGTTGTGAAACCGTACGTTCCTCCGCCGTTGAGGTGTTTTAAATGTAAAAAATTTGGACATGTGGCAGCAGTTTGCTTTGGGAAACAACGGTGTGGGCGGTGTGCGGGTTACCATGTGTATGGGGACTGTGGAAATGAAGCCAAGATTAAATGTTGTAACTGTAGAGAGGAACACACTGCTGCTTACCGTGGTTGTCGCTTCAGTAAAAGAGCAGAGGAAATTCAAAGAGTAAAGTTGAGTCAGGGGATTACCTATGCTGAAGCTGTGAAAAGACTCCCAAGTCGTTCAGAGAGACCGACACCACCGGTGACACCTAGCGTTACGCCAAAGGCTTGTGATGGGTGCTCTAAACTGCCCAGTGATTCGATGATAGTGAACAAAAGGGATTTTGTGCTGTTTATGGTAGAAGTGATAAATTGTTTGGCTCAGACTGTTAAGAAGACTGAAAAAAAAATCAAGATTATAGTTAAGGCTGCGGAAAAGTACCTGGATGTGAAAGACCTTGGTTGGGACACCGTTGAGAGGCTCGACTACTGCAACTCCCTGTTTATTGGTATCCCTGGCAAAAACCTTCAGAAACTTCAATACATTCAAAACAGTGCAGCTAGGATTCTGTTGAGAGTTCGTAAATTTGAACATATTACACCCATTCTCCATAACCTCCATTGGCTTCCTGTCACCTACAGAATTCAATACAAAACTGCTCTCATTACCCATCAATGCTTGCACGGCACTTCACCTGACTATCTAAAGGACATTCTTGCACCATATTCATCCACCCGGTCTCTACGATCACAGAACAGTAATTTCCTTTATATTCCTCGGACCAAATTGAGGACCATGGGAGACCGAGCATTCTGTGTGGCTGCCCCCCGCCTGTGGAACTCCCTCCCTGATGACCTGAGAGCTCCACAGTCACTGGTTGACTTTAAAAGCAGCATAAAGACCTTTCTTTTTAAGCAAGCCTATTCTGCCTCCACATGATTTTATCTTTGATCTTAGCTGATATCATTATTGATTTTACTTGATTTTATTGATTTTACTTGTTTTATTTTATTTATTTTTTAAGCAAGCCTAATCTGCATCCACATGATTTTATCTTGATCTTAGTCGATATTATTATTGATTTTATTTGATTTTATCACTTGTTTTATTTTGATCTTTGCTTTATTACAATTTGTAGCACTTTGAGATTTTTATTAATGAAAAGTGCATTATAAATGGAATTCATTATTATTATTATTATTATTATGGGTAAAGGCGTGACGCCATCTCCGTCAGGGGGTGGTGCTTCCAAATGATCATAAGCCTGTTTCGTTGGACTGCTAGTGCTGGTTTTGAATTGGAAGGATAGAGTTTCCAAAAAGGCCTTGGTTGGCTGCATATTCCTTTTGCAGTTGGAACTTGGCTGTCGCTTTTAGTTGTGTTAGTGACGTCATGGTTCACTTTATACTTTTCTTGATGGACACATGCTTCATCGGTCGACTTTAGTTGGGTTATTTTTTTTTGTTTTTTTTGGTCCTGTTTATCTCCTGTCCACACTCCAGCTCAGTAGGTGGCGGTAATGCACCTTGAGTTTGCCAACCACCATTAAACTCCACCTAGAAGAAGAAGAAGAACACCATCTCACCACATTCTACCCCCCTTTGTTGCATCGTCGCCCCGACGATGGACCTGCACACTTCAGCATTGTCATTGCTCCATTCAGAACGCTACTTCATAATATTAAAATCAAAAGTAGCAAGTTAAACAGCCCAGCGGTGCTCCATGGCACCAAGCTTGGCTGAATGAAAATAACTCACAGCATTGTTATCTAAATAGACCATACCCTAATGGCCCAAAAGATATTCCCTAACTTGCTCAGTCATAGCCCATTTTAAAGCCATGAACTGAAGAACCAGCATTAGTGGGATCTTTCACCACCAGAATCCCACCATGCGGAAACACCTTGCCACAAAGATTAACATCAAACTCTAAAATAGAGCTACAATTAGCCATCTTATGCCCTGAAGGGTTAAGACCTCAACTGGACAAGATGCCAACAATTTTGACGCAGCTGCTAGTGGCAAGCCTGCTATTCCCCCACCGGGGTCATTCCTCTCTACATTAGTGTGGTACTTTTGTTTCCTCCGTTGCTGCCCCCTCTAGATGTTCAAAAATAAAGCAAGCCTCATCTGCTGCTGACAAATAGTGGCCTCTTTGATCCACTCGCTGATCCCAATGCCAGTCCTACCACTGGACACAATGCCAGTCCTACCACCGGACATGAGACACCGTTAGTCCCCGGGCACAACCACCAACCACTCAGCAACTACAGCGCAAACAGGCATGACACCACCAACCACAGCCGAGGAAGCAGCGGCGCCCGGCAAACCCCCAGCCGTCGCCTTCTGCTGACCTACTCCATCTACCAGCAGCTGTGCCACCTCCTACAAAACTGCAGGGAAGAAGAAAAAAAGAGAAAGTAAGAAAAGGAGAGAAAGATAAAAACAATAGAAAATAAAACTCCAAACCCACAAATAGGTCTTCCCATGGACAACTACTGCTGTTTTGTCTTACAAATAACACACTCAACAAGTTTAAAAAAAATAAAGTCTGTGTTCAATGGTGTATCCTTCCAACAATGCCAAATGTGACCAGAAGGTGGAGCTCTTACTCCTTTAAGTTAAAATACACCAGAACACAGACTAAAGCCAATTTACAATATTTATTAAAACAGTTTCAGTAAAATAATTATCTTTAAAATTGAGGTGTCATGTCTACCACTCACTCCCTGTAAGAGTTCTTTCCTAAAACAAGAATTCAAGTCCACCACTCGGTCCTTGTGAAACAGGAAGACTCATAAGAGTAATGGAAGACACTTTAGACCATCCTCAGTCATTGTCGTCATCCAGTCCAGATGCTCTTTTCAACGGGGTCAGAGAAGCAATGCTGCATAACCTGCCCATCCAGTACAGATTTTGTTGAAAGCGTCTGAACACACCGGGAATACAGGACAAGACAAAACAAGACAAGAGAGAAGACAAAACAGCAGAGCGTCCACAGCACTGCGGCTCCAAGCAGCAAAATCAGGTGCCTGAAACAGAGAACCCATTGTTGTAGATTCATGAAAATAATAAAAAATAATAAATTGCAGGTACTTACCCAAAGGTGCAAACATAGCCAAACCAGGGAGGAAGTAGGTCAGCAGCGAGGGCCCAACCGCACGCCAAAACAATCCCTACCCAGCAGGCAATGCCAGCAGAGCAACACTGCAGAAATGGACAGGTGTGACACCCACAAACCCAACCATGATCCCAGTCATTAATTCAAGAAGCTGGCACTTACGATCTCAGACGAACAGACCAAGAGCACCAGCAGAATGAAGCAGCCAACTGGAGCAGCAGGGAGGGAAACAAAGACACACGCACCCTTCTTCTTCTTCTTGTGGTGTTTTATGGCGGTTGGCAAACAACTTAAGGTGCATTACCGCCACCTTCCAGATTGGAGTATGGACTAGATGTTATTAATTCTATTCAAAGTGCACAGTCGTCGCAGAACTCCCACACATCCAACTTACTTCTACCCATTTTTTTCAAATCCCTAACTATCAACTCTCTTACCTATACACACTTATGTCACCATGTAGAACATCTTGACCTCCCCTGAATTCCCCGCACCAAAACTATAACACTTCACCATTGTCTCATAAATAAGTCAATCAGCCATTCTAAATGTTAACAAAATGTATGACGTAATAGACCCATAACTAAACCAAATCACAATACAGTACATACGTATTACACCACATTGATCAACTTGACATCCCTATAAAGTGTTACACACATTAAATTCCCTCCACCACACAACATGTCTTCTCCATTGTTCAGTCAAGTCATATTTATAGAAACCTCATTTTCAGATGTTCCTTCCCCTTGTCTCAGTTCCTCATGTATTTTTTCCTAGAATAACTCTTTTATATTAAAGAATTTTATGGTTGCCTTTACTATGATTTTTATTTTTTCAGTCTTAGTTTTTGCTTGTTCTGAACAGTTTATGACGTATGCAAGGAATGGAACCAATTTATCAACGGTGATATTACTTTGATCATTGTCTGGTACTCTTGTTTTGTCAACAGTAGGTCTTGTTGAAATATCATTGTGTTTGACCTCTTTTACTGCTTCGGCACACGTAATGTTCTTATCCGTTTTATTATTTTGTATTTCAGCTGCTTCCTTTCTTTTCACGCACCCTGCATATGCTGCAGAATGACCTCCACCACAGTTGCAGCACTTCATCGGTTTCTCTCCACATTCACCATAAGAATGGTCCTCTCCACATCTACTACATCTTTGTTTACTTCTACAACCACTAGCTATATGTCCATATCTCTGACAATTATAGCACCTTAGAGGTGGTGGGATATAAGTCCTCACAATGAAGCACAAGTAACCTACCATTACTTTATCCGGCAAGATTCTGTCCTGGAAACACAACAGGATAGATGTACTGTCCACTTTCTCCCCATTTCTATAAGCTGGTAAACTTTTCATATTTGTAATGTCACCTCCTTTGATTATCTTCTTCAATGCCTCCAACTTTTCTCCTACAGGAATCCCTGATATTACTCCTCTAGATCCTCTCTCTTCCCCAACAATCTTCTTGTCCAGTACAACTTTACCACACACTGTTTGTAAGTCTAAAGCCTTGGACTTTTGTTCATCATTTTTGCATATGAGAAGTAGGTTACCATCCCATAACACTTTAGCCAGTTCAACATCTCCAACAGCTTTCTTTAATCCTTTTGAAAAAGAAATAGGGCTTACTCCAGTCAAACCCTGTCCTTCCTGAAATCTCAATATAACTTTACATTTGTCCATCATTACTCTTTTCCTAAGCACAACACTGTCTTCATCAACCTCAAGATATCGTTTTCCTGAATTTAGTCCCTTTGTACCCCCACTACTGCTAGCCATCTTAGTCCACTCACAATCTGAATTATGCAAAAACCGCTTGAAAATGCACTTTGCACTCGCCGTATGTTTGTTCGGTCTCCGTTTCTCCACCACACGCACCCCATAGCAGCCTGCCCAGCTATAAGGGAGTCTGCCCCTCCCACTAATCAATGTTGCTCATCTAGATACACCTGATGTGCATCTAGCTGCATCAGGTGTGCAGACTAAAAGGGAGGGGGAAGTGGAACACCATCTCACCACATTTTATTCTTATTTAACTCAGTTTTATTTATTTTATCATATTTTTATTTACATGTTGTAATTCTTGTGAAGCAGAATCAGCTGTGGTTGTTTTTAAATGTGCTCTATAATTTAACTTTGAATTGAAAGAGAATGAAAGAGAAAGAGGAGTAGAGGTCATAGAAACGGTGGAGCAGGAAGTGGGAAAGATGAAGTCAATTCAGTTTATACAGCTCCAAGTCACAACAGAAGTCATGTCAGGAGGACACTGATTAGAGAGGGTGAAGTCCAGACAGCTCTGAAAAGAATGGACAAGAGAAGACAGACCTGATGATATACCACTGGGGGAGAAGATTTAAAGCTGTGTTGAAAATATGGTCACTCAGAGTCGATTACTTAAATATTTATTTATTGTAAATAGTAAAAATGGTGAATAAATTAAAAATGACCTAAAATAAATTTTGCACCGATGTTCTCTGGAGTTTCACCGTTTGACGTGAGTAGAAGCAACAAGCGTTAGCAGTGTTTTCATGTGTAGTGGTGGTTTCTGTGTCGCTTTGAGTGTGTGAGGTGAAGATTGGAGTCTCTTTGGTTATTTGTTATTGTTTTTTACTAAATTATCCATCCATCCATCCTTTACCTTGTTCTGAAGTTGGGTCGCAGGGGCAGCAGCTTGAGCAGGAAGGTCCAGACATCTCTGTCCACAGCACCCCTTCTTCTGGGAGGACTCCAAGGTGTTCCCAGGCCAACCGAGAGACATTGCCTTTTTTAATTTATTTAACTGAATTAAATAAAAGTAAATAAATACAGGTGTGTCTCTAAGGTGACCAGATGTCCCCGATTTCTGGAGACAGTCCCCAATTTGGACAACCTGTCCCTGGCTAAAGCTGTCCCAATGGCCCCGATTTATCTACACTACT
Organism: Garcialebias charrua; assembly: GCA_038048925.1. Taxonomy (NCBI): domain Eukaryota; kingdom Metazoa; phylum Chordata; class Actinopteri; order Cyprinodontiformes; family Rivulidae; genus Garcialebias; species Garcialebias charrua. The sequence goes on along the minus strand of JBBPBX010016822.1, from coordinate 15,279 downwards.
GCCGATACATATACAGTATTCTCTGATTAGCCTTATCTAAGGATGCCAAATGTGCCTTATGTGCCTTACTGCATATGCCACTTTGCCTCTATACCAACATCAACTACCTCATACATATACTGTGTACATTAACTCATATGCTGCTGTGCCACTCTTTGCAAATGTCAATGCTAGAACCTTCAGTTTATTTTATAGATATACTTTTTATACTTTTTATACTACTATGAAAAAACTCAGGACAGTATTACACTTTTATTATTTCATTTTATGCTTATGTTCATTGGGTGTTTGGTGTTTTAGGGGTGTTTGGTGTTTCAGTGTTGGTGTAAATTTTCATACTTTTATACTACTATGAAAAAACTCAGGACAGTGTTACACTTTTACTATTTTATGCTTATGTTTATTAAATGTTTTAGTGTTTAGTGTTTAGATGGTTACTGTTGCACCGAGGGACTGAGAGAAACGCAATTTCAATCCTGTGTATGTCCTGTACATATTGCAGTTCTGACAATAAAGTTGACTTTGACTTTGATTTTGATTTGAGCTTTTTATAAATGAGAAAAGAAGAATTGCGTGTAGACGTATTGCAGCTTTCAGAGTTAGACAGGATATATTTCTGAAAAACAAATCCAGTTTTACTTTCTTTTTTGTTCTTTTCTTTTTTTCTTTTTTTTTTTACCAAGTTTTCGACCTGAGGCTTAAAGAGAGCTGTGAATTGACCAGAACAGAAATTCAGTTTCTCATAAGTTTCAGCCCATAGCTCTCCTGTGACATGGTACATGTGAACTAATTTATTTAGTACAAACTGGGCTGATCCTAGATAAAGGTTTTGTTCAAGGTAGGAAATGTTTCTAGTGTTGTCAGCTGTGCCCAGGTTAAAAAAAATAGAGCTGAGGTGTGTTTGTCTACTCAGTTTGGATGTGAAAGGAATGTAGACAGAGTTACCTGTTACCACCTTACTTAATTACTTACAGGACTAATTCAAGTCCAGTGTAGTAATTGTTTATTTATTATGGATTCTCCTCTTTTTCAGATTAACAATAAATTGTGTGACCAGAATGCGATGTAAGTGACAATGAAACGTTAATTATAGTTGACCCATCAGGGAATGGAGTCATTTATTAACAAATCATTAAAATTACATCAAGACATGTACAACGGTTGGTTCTGATCAATTTTCCTATAAATTAAGCATCAGCAGATTAAATTGGGGACAACAGAATTCAAGTACTGTAATGAGGTGACAAATTACTTATATCTGTAGTCATTTTTAACTTAAGTTGTTACTGGCGAGATAAGGAATAGAGATTAAGGAAAGGAGGAAAAGTGAGGAGATTTAAAGGAAGTTATCTGGGGAATAAGTTCAACCAGAACATAACACACGCTCCGGGCGATATCCGCTGAACACTGGTCCACTTTTAGTAAACAATCAGCAACTCATTGTAGTGGGCATGATCGTGTCCACTCTGATACACCTGTGCATTTTTGAACTGTTCCAGAGATGACCTTTACTGACCTTTCAGTAATCTGACACTTAACACAATTTATTTTATTAGCTTGAATCAAAGGACAGATTCACTCAAAAGAGACTATTTCTATCTTTGATTTTGTTCTAATACAAAATATAATCAGAGCATCACCTGTGTTTATTCATGAACAGTGTTGTAATTTACAATATGTCTTATGATCACATATGTATATGCTATGTCATTTCTACAAATGAAAAGGTGTCAAAGTTCAGATAATATGTCAAACTGCCTTTCTCAGAAGTTGTTTTTGTTGAGTTTCAGCTAAAACTCTCACTAGCGTCTGAAAGTCTCCTCACTGAGACACTTTTCCTAAACAATTTCTCTCTGCTCTGAATTTCACCTTGAATCGTGATAACAACAAGTGAACTGTTCGACTGGTTCTTTTTTGGACCAATCGGGAAGAGACAAGTCTCTCTCCTCTCAGATCTTCTACTAGGTTCTAAGCTTTTGCTGAAACGAGAGAAGTCTGCTGGAGTAAGCCTCAGCATGAGGTCTTCCCAAAGAACTGAATGAACGTCAGTCAAACGCTAAGGACACGTCATTCAGTTAAAGACTAATAACATGTTGTTATGAGTCCACTTCGAACCGAGCGTAAGCTCAGAACTTTGTTTATTCCTTTCTGGAATAAGTTATCTTGAGCCAGAAACCAGGAGCTGACGCATTTTCTGATGACCAACGCGAAACCAGGAGACGTTGGAAGGTAAACGAATAACCTGCTCAGATGTACTGGCCCCCGCAAGGACCCCGTGCATCTGAAAAGCTACAAGGTCTTCTCTTACCGGGCTGTCGTCAAAAGGTAAAGAGCTGTTTACAAACGTACCTGGAATTTAGCAGAAGTCGGATGGAAAGTGTCATTTCTGGTTACACTCAAGATAAATAACTTCCTCTCTTAACCTCTCCTTCTTAAATCTCTCTATCTCCATTCTAAGCTGGTAGCTATATTTAAGCTAAGAGCCACAGACTAAGTATAATGACATCCTATATTTATGTCTGTTGTGTTACAATTTAAATGTGCTGACGTATTAAATTGCAAGAAAGTGAAATCATCAATCAAGTGTAATGGTGTTAATTTTATGTGATTTATTTTAAATAAATCAAAGTCAAAGTCAACTTTATTGTCAGAACTGCAATATGTACAGGACATACACAGGACCGAAATTGCGTTTCTCTCAGTCCCTCGGTGCAACAGTAACCATCTAAACACTAAACACTAAAACATTTAATAAACATAAGCATAAAATAGTAAAAGTGTAACACTGTCCTGAGTTTTTTCATAATAGTATAAAAGTATGAAAATTTACACCAACACTGAAACACCAAACACCCCTAAAACACCAAACACCCAATGAACATAAGCATAAAATGAAATAATAAAAGTGTAATACTGTCCTGAGTTTTTGCATAGTAGTATAAAAAGTATAAAAAGTATATCTATAAAATAAACTGAAGTTTCTAGCATTGACATTTGCAAAGAGTGGCACAGCAGCATATAAGTTAATGTACACAGTATATGTATGAGGTAGTTGATGTTGGTATATAGGCAAAGTGGCATATGAAGTAAGGCACATAAGGCACATTTGGCATCCTTAGATAAGGCTAGTCAGAGAATGCTGTATATGTATCTGCAGTAGTGTAGATAAAAGTAGTGTAAATGTAAACAGTAGTAATAAATGTAAAGCAGTAGTAATAAATGTAATAATAAATGTAAACAGTATTAATAAATGTAAACAGTGAATGTAAACAGTAGTATGACTATAGGCAGTAATGTAGTACAAACATTAGTGCAAATATGAGAAGTAGTGCAAACTGAATGAGCACATGACCGAGAGTTTAGTGAATAACCCGTTTGATGACACAGAGTCCAGTGTTAAAATCTTTGTGTTGAGTGGTAATGTGTGAGAAAGTTTTTTGTGTTAAGGCAGTTCAAATGGGAGGGGAGGCAGAGCAGGCAGAGTGTTTAGCATTCTGACTGCCTGATGAACAGAGCTGTCTCTCAGTCTACTGGTTCGAGCCTGGAGACTCCTCAGTCTCCTCCCTGATGGCAGCAGTCTAAAGCGGCTGTGTAGTGGGTGTGTGGGATCACCTGCCATGCAGTGGGCTTTCCGAGTGAGGCGTTTGCTGTGTAAGTCCTGCAGTGAGGGCAAGGAGGTGCCGACGATCTTCTCAGCTGCTTTCACGATGCGCTGGAGGCTCTTGCGGCATGATGCAGTGCATGCACCAAACCACACAGTGATGCAGCTGGTCAGGACACTTTCTATGGCACCCCTGTAGAAGGTGCACATGATGGGGGTTGAAGCTCCAGCCCTTTTCAGCTTGCGGAGAAAGTAGAGGCGCTGGTGAGCCTTCTTGGCCAGTGCTGCAGTGTTCCTGCTCCAGGACAGGTCCTTTGAGACGTGCACTCCCAGGAACTTGGTGCTGTCCACTCTCTCCACTGCGGTGCTGTTGATGGTCAGAGGGGCATGTTGTGCATCCCTCTTCCTGAAGTCCACGACAATCTCCTTTGTCTTCTCCACGTTGAGAGTGAGATTGTTGTGTCCGCACCACAAGGCCAAGCGGCTCACCTCGTTCCTGTAGTCCGTCTCATCGTTGTTGCTGATGAGACCTACCACTGTTGTGTCGTCCGCAAACTTGATGAAGTGGTTGGAGCTGTACGATGGTGTGCAGTCGTGTGTTAGCAGGGTGAATAGAAGGGGGCTCAGCACACATCCTTGTGGGGCCCCTGTGTTCAATGTGATGGTGCTAGATGTGTTACTCCCGATCCGTACTGTCTGTGGTCTCCCGGTCAGGAAGTCTAGCAGCCAGTTACACATTGAGGTGTTCAGCCCCAGACTGTCCAGTTTATGGATGAGCTGTTGGGGGATGATGGTGTTGAATGCCGAGCTGAAGTCGATGAACAGCATTCTAACATAAGAGTCCTTCGTGTCCAGATGTGTGAGAGCTGTGTGGAGGGCAGAGGAGATGGCATCGTCGGTTGAGCGATTAGGTCGGTATGCAAATTGGAAGGGA
>JBBPBX010016821.1:21945-38448 GCA_038048925.1 Garcialebias charrua | reverse complement strand
TACTCTGAGTTTAAACAACTTGCAAATTTACATTATCCATTCATAAAAACTTGTTTTCATTTGTTAAAGTAACAAACATTTATATATACTTTCAACTCTCATTTTAAAGTTAAACTGACATACCAATTCCCTTTTTGAGTTAATTTAACTCAAGATTTTAAGGCAGCTTTTGAACTTAAAATAGCAATTTAAGTAAACAAACATTTCCAAATTTCACTTTCTCCACTAAGAATGCCAAGTTCACAATTTTTCTAAAATAATTACACCAAATACACTTCCAATTCAAATATCAACCATTTATTTTGATCTTTTTCTTTCAAATGCAGATGATACAAGACGTAAAAGAAAACATTTGTCCAAGACAAGCTGAAGTGTTGACATTTATAGGACCGAAACTGACAAAAAATATTTTTTTTGACAAATAAACACACATACAGGTAGTCCTCGACTTACGAAGATCCGTTCCTGCGCGGCGCGGAACATGCATTCCTATGCGACGCAGTAAACCCGTTTTTCAACGTGAGACAAAACAAGCGTATACATACTGTACCATAAATATGTACATTACTTTATTTCCAAGCGGTTAGCTAACACAGTACCCTAAACAATTATCAAAAAACATAAAATACTGCACAGTACGTTTAATAATGAAATAAAATAGTAAAAAAAATAGTAGTGTACTGTACTATAAAAAAAAGAGAAGAAAATGTCCTTACTTTTATGGAAGGGGCGTTGTAGGGGAGGGAGAAAAGCTTAGTGGGCGGGAGCTGCAGAAGGTGCTGGTGCAGGTGAGTGAGGAGGGGCAGGTGAGTCCAGAAAGGCAGCTGAGGTGGAGGGGCAGGTGATGCAGAAGGTGTTGGTGATACAGGTGCAAGTGAGTGAGGAGGGGCATGTGAGTCCAGAAAGGCAGGTGAGGTGGAGGGGCAGGTGATGCAGAAGGTGCTGGTGATACTGGTGCAGGTGAGTGAGGGGGGCAGGTGAGTCCAGAAAGGCAGCTGAGGTGGAGGGGCAGGTGATGCAGAAGGTGCTGGTGATGCTGGTGCAGGTGAGTGAGGAGGGGCAGCTGAGGTGGAGGGGCAGGTGATGCAGAAGGTGCTGGTGATGCTGGTGAGTGAGGGGGGGCAGGTGAGTCCAGAAAGGCAGCTGAGGTGGAGGGGCAGATGATGCAGACGGTGCTGGTGATGCTGGTGCAGGTGAGTCCAGAAAGGCAGCTGAGGTGGAGGGGCAGGTGATGCAGAAGGTGCTGGTGAGTGAAGAGGGACAGGTGCGTCAGGAGAGGCAGCTGAGTTATATAAAATAAAATAAATTTAAAAAAGAGAAAAAATGTCATTACCTTTATGGAGGGACAGGTGATCCAGAAGGTGCTGGTGATGCTGGTGAGTGAAGAGGGACAGGTGAGTCAGGAGAGGCAGCTGAGTTATAAAACAAAAAGAAATAAATTAAAAAAAGAAAAGAAAATGTATTTACTTTTATGGAGGGACAGGTGATGCAGAATGTGCTGGTGATGCTGGTACTGTGTGAGTGAAGAGGGACAGGTGAGTCAGGAGAGGCAGCTGAGTTATATAAAATTAAATTAAATTTAAAAAAAGAGAAAAAATGTCATTACCTTTATGGAAGGACAGGTGATCCAGAAGGTGCTGGTGATGCTGGTGCTAGTGAGTGAAGAGGGACAGGTGAGTCAGGAGAGGCAGCTGAGTTATAAAACAAAAAGAAATTAAAAAAAAAGAAAAGAAAATGTATTTACCTTTATGGAGGGACAGGTGATGCAGAAGGTGCTGGTGATGCTGGTACTGTGTGAGTGAAGAGGGACAGGTGAGTCAGGAGAGGCAGCTGAGTTATTTAAAAAAGAAAGAAATAAAAAGAAAAGAAAATGTCTTTACCTTTATGGAGGAGCAGGTGATGCAGAAGGTGCTAGTGAGTGAAGATGGACAGGTGAGTCAGCTGAGTTATTTAAAAAATAGAAAAAAAAAGAAAAAAAATGTCTTTACCTTTATGGAGGGGCAAGTAATGCAGAAGCTGCTGGTGATGCTGGTACAGGTGAGTGAGGAGGGGCAGGTGAGTCCAGAAAGGCAGCTGAGGTGGAGCTCCCTGATCTGCTATACTCTTGGGCACGCGCCCAGCCTGAGCAAAGACAAACGCTTGATAAATTACTGTCCAATTCAGAATACAGTTTAATGTGTAATATAATCTTAATTTAATCTTTAATCTAAATAAACAGCATTCTTTACAATAAATAAACTATACTAACAATAATAAAAATCTTAATAAACACAATAACAGCCAGAACCAGATCAATAAGCAGCAACAGACTGTTTACAATCGAAATACCGATAATCAAGTTTTAAGTTTTTGTCCAAAAAGACCAACTTGTCCACATTTTCTGCCAAAAGTACAGATCTAGTTGCAGTGATTATCTCCAGTGGTGGAGAAAATCATCTCAATAACAACAGTAGCAGCAGTGTGGCTGTATTTGTCATTACTCACAACAAGCTCTTCTTGGACCTGCTCCCACCTGTCCCTGGAAAAGTTCAGAGTTCAGTCATCACAGACTTCTTCGCTGCAGGTGATCTGGCAAATTTCCCTGAAGAGGAAGAAGTCAGCTGCTATCTCTGTCCCAGACTGGAAATAAAACACAAAGAGGTAAAAAAAAAAAAAAGTTACGGTAATAAGATTATAATTTTAAATTAAAAAGATTAATTAGATATTCTTCTTTCGGCTTTTCCCTCTTCAGGGGTCACCACAGCGAGTCATCCTCCTCCACCTCACTCTGTCCTCTGCATCCTCTGTCCTCACTCCAACTACCTTCATGTCCTCTCTAACTGCATCCATATATCTCCTCTTTGGCCTCCCTCTTTGTCTTTTTCCTGGCAGCTGCATTTCTAACATCCTTCTACCAATATACCCACTGTCCCTCCTCTGGACATGTCCAAACCACTGTCCCTCCTCTGGACATGTCCAAACCACTGTCCCTCCTCTGGACATGTCCAAACCACTGTCCCTCCTCTGGACATGTCCAAACCACTGTCCCTCCTCTGGACATGTCCAAACCACTGTCCCTCCTCTGGACATGTCCAAACCACTGTCCCTCCTCTGGACATGTCCAAACCATCTCAGTCTGGCCTCCCTAACTTTATCTCCCAGATGTTCAACATGTGCAGTACCTCTGATTATCTCTTTACTAATCTTATGCCATGTCACTCCTAAGGAGAACCTCAGCATCTTCATTTCTGCCACTTCCAGTTCTTTCTCCTGTCTTTTTGTCAGTGACACTGTCTCCAGACCATACAACATAGCTGGTCTCACCACTGTCTTGTAAACTTTACCTTTGACCTTTGCTGGCACCTTTTTGTCACAAATCACTCCTGAAACTTTTCTCCATCCACTCCATCCTGCCTGGACTCTATTTTTCACTTCTTTACCACATTTCCCATTTTCCTGGACAGTGGACCCCAAGTACTTGAAGTCCTGCACCTTTGTGACCTCTGCTCCTTGTAGCCTCACTGTTCCACTGGCCTCCCTCTCATTCACACACATGTACTCTGTCTTACTACGGCTGACTTTCATTCCTCTTCTTTCAAGTGAATACCTCCACCTCTCCAAGTTCTCTTCCACCTGTTCCCTGTTCTCACCACAGATCACAATGTCATCTGCAAACATCATAGTCCATGGGGATTCCTGCCTGACCTCATCTGTTACTGCTCTTACGCCAAAAATACACTACATGCGGTCCGCTCCGCAGGTCGCAGCTGAGCGTCTCAAACTCCAATTTCCACTACCTCCGCTCAGCTCAGGTCCGCCTGCATGCGCCGCTCCTAGACGCATGCGCGGGATTTGCGGGATCGCGCGATAAATCAAGTGATAAATAAGTAAGTCAGAACAAAACAATTCATTCGGTGGAAGAAGGAGAACAACAGTAGAGACTGCTGCCTTGATCTTCTCTCGTAAATGAGCGACAGGACATGGTTTGAGCAACAGGAAGTGATGTATTACATTTCAGAATAAAATACTTTATTTATTTATTTATTTCTTGTATTGCGTTTGTAGGCGTAGTCATAAATGATAGTTTGACAGCATTTTTGTACAAATAAATCCGTATAGAGCTAGGATTAAGTCCGCCCGTGGTGATTTTATTTTGTAAATACGGAAGTTGTGCTCGTTCCTTTTCCTGTTGGTGCGACGTAATCTTCAAAAGTTGACTCCGCACAGCTCCGGCGTCCGGCAGAAATAGAAAAATTTCTAATTTTGACGGACTGCCGTCCGCTCTCCGCAGCTCGCCGCCGCCGTGCGGAGCCAGTGTAAATTCTGTCATTGATTATAATGGGTGCGTATTTGCTGCGGAGGTCGGACCGGAGCGGGGCGGAGCCGTAACGCATGTAGTGTATTTTTGGCATTATACACTACATGCGTTACGGCTCCGCCCCGCTCCGGTCCGACCTCCGCAGCAAATACGCACCCATTATAATCAATGACAGAATTTACACTGGCTCCGCACGGCGGCGGCGAGCTGCGGAGAGCGGACGGCAGTCCGTCAAAATTAGAAATTTTTCTATTTCTGCCGGACGCCGGAGCTGTGCGGAGTCAACTTTTGAAGATTACGTCGCACCAACAGGAAAAGGAACGAGCACAACTTCCGTATTTACAAAATAAAATCACCACGGGCGGACTTAATCCTAGCTCTATACGGATTTATTTGTACAAAAATGCTGTCAAACTATCATTTATGACTACGCCTACAAACGCAATACAAGAAATAAATAAATAAAGTATTTTATTCTGAAATGTAATACATCACTTCCTGTTGCTCAAACCATGTCCTGTCGCTCATTTACGAGAGAAGATCAAGGCAGCAGTCTCTACTGTTGTTCTCCTTCTTCCACCGAATGAATTGTTTTGTTCTGACTTACTTATTTATCACTTGATTTATCGCGCGATCCCGCAAATCCCGCGCATGCGTCTAGGAGCGGCGCATGCAGGCGGACCTGAGCTGAGCGGAGATAGTGGAAATTGGAGTTTGAGACGCTCAGCTGCGACCTGCGGAGCGGACCGCAGTCGGTCCATCACCAGAGCAAACAAGAAGGGGCTCAGAGCCAATCCTTGATGCACTCCCACCTCCACCTTGAAGCTATCTGTTACTCCTACAGCACATCTCACCACTGTCCTGCTGTCCTCATACATGTCCTGCTGTCCTCACACATGTCCTGCTGTCCTCACACATGTCCTGCTGTCCTCACACATGTCCTGCTGTCCTCACACATGTCCTGCTGTCCTCACACATGTCCTGCTGTCCTCACACATGTCCTGCTGTCCTCACACATGTCCTGCTGTCCTCACACATGTCCTGCTGTCCTCACACATGTCCTGCTGTCCTCACACATGTCCTGCTGTCCTCATACATGTCCTGCTGTCCTCACACATGTCCTGCTGTCCTCACACATGTCCTGCTGTCCTCACACATGTCCTGCTGTCCTCACACATGTCCTGCTGTCCTCATACATGTCCTGCTGTCCTCATACATGTCCTGCTGTCCTCATACATGTCCTGCTGTCCTCATACATGTCCTGCTGTCCTCATACATGTCCTGCTGTCCTCATACATGTCCTGCTGTCCTCATACATGTCCTGCTGTCCTCATACATGTCCTGCTCATACATGTCCTGCTGTCCTCATACATGTCCTGCTGTCCTCATACATGTCCTGCTGTCCTCATACATGTCCTGCTGTCCTCATACATGTCCTGCTGTCCTCATACATGTCCTGCTGTCCTCATACATGTCCTGTACCAGTCTAACATACTTTTCTGCCACTCCAGATTTCCTCATGCAATACCACACGTCCTCTCTTTGCACCCTGTCATATGCTTTTTCTAAATCCACAAACACACAAATCCACAAACAAAAAAGATAAATTAGATAATAATAATAAAAGAACAATACCTCTTTTTGATCGGTTGAGGTGGTTGAATCTCTCGGTCATCATCATCAGGGCAGAGCTTTAATCTGGTCCAGGACTTGTTGACAATATCAGTTTTAGCTTTTTCATAAAGTGATGAACTTTTTGGCTGAAGTGTTGACATGATGGGGATGTCGTAGCGAGGCTCAGGTACTTTAAAGCCTGCAGATCAACAACATACAGACATGTTTTTGTAGATCCAGAGCTTTAAAAACTCATACAGTTTGTACCCTGATGCATGCTCAATAATCCAGGTAGAAAAATCTAAAAAAGCTCAGACGAAACGTTTCTATATATTTTTTGCTTTGTTTTATTTTTTTGAATGTCCAGAGGACCAGACTGAGCTTTTTTAGATCATACAGTTTGTGTTATTGATCTGGACCGATCTGATTTACCTGTTAAAGGTTGTTTAAATGCTGCTAGTTTTAGCGATGTTTGCAAGCTGCTTTTCTTGCTTCTAGAAAATGTTCACGTTTGGATGACGTCGTTTAAAGTCCGTTAACACGTTAGACGTTAACAAGTTACGTGTTGTCTGCGGCAGACCTAATCTCCGTGAAAAAACGTCCACACACACAACTTTGAATTTGCCTTCGTCTTTTAACAAGGAAGCCATAACGTTAACAAACACGAGACCACAGCGAGAAGCTAGGGCTGCTAATGCTACACGTGCTACAAGATAATAGCGCCGTGCTGAAACTCGCCTAGGAATTTTATTTCCGTGGCGCATATTTTCCCGTTAATAACGTTTAATAAGTGAAAAAATAACCGAAACGGGGGGACACGACTAATTCCTGACAAGGTACACGACATTTAATAAGTGAAAAACAAAAACGAAACGGTACGCAGGCGGACACGACTAATTCCTGACAAGGGACACAAGTGGAAAAAAAAACCCCGGTACGCACGGGGACACGACTAATTCCTAACAAGGGACATGACTAATCCCTGACGCACAACCTTTTCCCGAAGCTGCAAACTCATCTGCAGTCAGCACGTCGAAGCAAAACTTTGACCAAGCGCCACATATGTGCTTCTGAGGGTGTACAATACAAAAATCATGGTAGCTGCTTGTATTTTCTCTTAAGAAAAGTTCTATAAGCGCAACCGAAAGCATACTGCGTTCATCTGCTTTAATTAACTCCTGCCCTCGACAGTTAGCAAGCTGTTGTTTTATGTCCTGTGTTTAAACATGTAACAGAGACACGAACTTTTATCTCTTAACAACATATTTTAACAACAAATGCAGCTTACCTTGTTTCTATTATTCCAACATATTCCCCGCGCGCCGAATTTGAACGACCTTGCGCCGGATCCAGGTCTTGGAAAAAATGGTATTCATCCGCGACTTTGCTTTCGACTCCTTAATCTGGTCAGGTGGTCCTCTTCTTCATTTAATATGCAATTCTAACTGGGATGGAGAACTTTATAAAGTCTGACTAAATATTACATCATATTTAGTCCCAATTCAGATAAAGAGCGAATTTCCGGCACTATTTTTTATCTCGCATTAATATTGCTAGTGGTGATCAGTTTTTATAAGATCCGGTTACTATTTTAAAACTCAGATTTTCAAATTAAGTTCGCACATTTAAATTTATGTTTCACAGACGTGACTCACAACCTTGAGTTGAAATGCCAATAACGCATGAAATTAAGTTGAAATTACATAACTCATTATGTTAATTGGAAGTAACTTATAGAAAAACTTTATGATAACTAATGGAGAGTATGACTTTTAACAGTGTACACATATTATTTTATAAATACCTTTGATCCACAACATTATTTGCAGCAAAGAACACCGTCTCTAAAACATCGTAACTAGTACAACAGCTATAATTAGCAACAGCAAGTCTCCATTGGTTTTTGATCTCGCGGTCTTCCTTATCTGAGTTCATAAGAGTTCACACACTCTGCGGTGTTCATAAGAAACACTAGATTCTTAGCATCTAAACACAACTGCAACACAAACTAACATTGATCAGCAACAGAACGCCACGACCTATGTGGGGCGAGCCACACCGAAGCAAAGCTGCAGGCCGCAATAAACAGCACATGAAGAAACACGTCATATACTCAAAAGATAAATTATGGAATGGAAAGGTGTAAAATGGGACTCACCTCCAAACGGATTGTAACCTGATGGTGTAAGGGTGGGTGGGCAATGAACATCAGTTTGAAGAGCTTTTATGGAACATCGTAGCTCTTCTATGCTAATGCTATGTTGCTAATCTCTGATCCAACTCCGCCCTGAGCTCTGCAGGGGGAGTGACCTTCTCGGGGGCGTGACTACAGTTTTATACCCAGACAGCAGAGACTGTGACGTCAGAACAGAGCAGACATGTCACAACTGAGAATTTGAACTAATAGTAAAATTAACGTGCAATAACCTCTGTTCAACCCATAGGGCTACAGTGAACACGTTTTTAGACCATATATTGCCGATTTTAACTAATACGCACAAATACATGAAAATTAACACAGGAATAGTGCTCAGAAACATTTTAAGCACATTCTAGGGAGTTTATCAGCTAAAAAAAACATAAATTTGGGTTTAGTCGCTCTTTAATGGAGCAGCATAATAATGTGTGACACAGCTTTTCAACAGCAATCCGCAGAAGTAATAAAATGAAGCAGAATCGTGACGTGGCGGTCACAAAAAAACAAATGCACGCTTTTGTCTGCGACGCGGTTTGAATCGTCTCCCAACCACAAACATACATTCATCCGCAGCTTCAAACAGACGTTGAAATGTGAAAGAAAAATAATTCTAACGGGAAACGCACCAGACAATGCCACGATTAGCAATCTCTGACACCCACCAGCCAAAACTATTCTATAAGTCCAAAACAGGATACAGAACTATATGCCAACATGTTATGAGCACAGAAACATCAATTCAATCTTTCAGAAGGCCTGTACGGCCACCAATATGTTACAACCGTAACGGGCCACCAATATGTAATAAATCTATAGGCCGTTTGTGTAATTAAACACTTACGAGGTCAGTTTACTGACTTACCTATAGTTTGGATGAAAGATCCGAGCAGATTTTATCTACACAAATCTACCATCATTATCACGGGGTCTCAACTTTTTCAGAATAAATCTGTGATGTGATTAGCCAGAAATGTAACTTCACAAGAGACTTCAACTTATGTTGGTCTACCAGAAAATAGACCTTTTATTGAAATTATCATGAAAGTACATTAAACATTTGTATCGATATTAGCTCTGATTTAATAACTACGTTGTACATTACTTAACAGATTAATAGCTTATGAAAAATAAGAAATAGGATCTAAAGAAATAAGTGAAAGCTAAGTTAACTGAAATTGATTATTTTGAGCAGACAGGGTGGCACTTTTTCCCCCACACGAGCAGACTGCTGGGCTCCCGCACGTTCAAACACACCACGACTCGTTACCTGTTGATGGTTCGTCTCTTGGAGATAAGAGTGGAGAAGTGTCTGGACCCACACGTGGATGGGTTTGTCCAACGGCCGTCCAGTTGAAACTTCAGCGTGTGTGGCTGATTCACGATACGAGGAAACTTGCCTCCCTCGGTAGGGAACAAAGGTCAAGCGCGCTGACTGATTTTCAAAATAAAACCTCAGAAAACAAATTCTTTCAGAAATGAATGTTTTGAGGCACAGCAAGGCTTTGCCGTGACTCCAGCTGAGACGTGGGTCTAGTTGACACAATGACCGGAACGTCTCCAGCTTTTTCCAGGGAAGAAACCAAGTTCTTAGGATGTTCTTCCCTCCGACTCTAAAGTCAAAATAGGAAGTGCACCTTTATATGGGAGGCGGGGTCTGACCCACCTCCTTAATAACTATTGGTTGGTTTAACAAAATAAGAGATGGATAATTCATCTGATAGGCAGAACTGTCTCTGACGAACAACAGGAAAACTGTTTACAGAATCGGCCAGATGGCCTGCTTGTGAGCACAGAGAATATTATGGCTAACTTTCACAGACAAAACAGAGAAGGAAGTTGCAAGTTAAAAGTTTACCCTGAACTGTGCCTTTAGATTCAGAGCCTGCTTGTTCTGCAGAAATAAACCAGCAGAAGGGTCAAAACTCATGAAAGTAACAGATCATCATTAAAATGACAAAATATACTGTAGATCAATTCTGAATTAACACACATTAAAGAGAAAGTTCAATCTGATTAATTAGTGTCCATTAATTCAAAATAATTGTAAAAAATATAAGTGTCCACTCGTTTCCTTGAGGGCTTCAAGAAGGTGTAACACTTAGAGTTTCAAAGAGATGCAGAGAGGTGTACTTGAAGGTCAAGCCTACAATATCAGAGATGAGGTGTATCACTACATCATTATACAATTTGGATGTTAATTTATTAACTGAAGTTGATTGATATGATTTTAGAAAGATATCCAATATACCGTCAAAAGGCCTGTCTGGTTCAACTTTCTTCATTTTTTCTAAATAGTGCCAGATTTGTAAATAACGAAAGAAATCGCTGTTTTCGAGACCGTATTTTTGTTTAATGTCTTGAAAGGACCCCAGGCAGCCTTTATGATATAAATCGTTATATTTGATCAAGCCCTTTTCAGTCCATTTTTTAAAAGTATTATCTATTTTATTTGGGGTAAAGTCTTGATCATATGCTATCCATCTGATCGGTAGACAGGACTCTTTTTTTTTTTTTTTTTTACTAATTTTGACCAGGTCTTAAGTGCTGTTTCTGTGGCCGGGTTGAGATCTTTAAGGACTCCTATTAAGTCTATATTTCCAATTGCTGCTTGCAAGGGAATACCATTGTTTGTATATTCAATCTCCTTCCATTTTGCTGTGTATGAGGAGTCGCACATCTCCACCAGTGGATTTAATTGTGCTGCTTTGTAATAGTTACTCATGTTCGGGAGTGAAAGGCCTCCTTTACTTTTATTCAGCTGTAGTTTTAAATCGAGTCCTTGGCTGTTTCCCTTGCCAAATAAATCTTGAAATTAGTTTATCAATTTCTTGGAACATAGATTTGGTTGGTTCTGTTGGTAATGTCTGAAAGAAATATAATAGTTTTGGCAACATCGTCATTTTGATAGCTTCTATTCTTTGCATGAGGCCTAGATAAGGCAACAGGCTCCATCTGGATATGTCTTTTTTTTGTTTGTTTGTCAGTAGTGGGTCATAATTTACTGATATAATATTCCTTGTGTCTTTAGGGATAGTCACTCCTAAGTATACTATTGAACCCATGTCCCAGTTTATTTTGCAGTATTCTTTGTCAATGTTGTCAGCTGAATATTTGAATGTCAGGACCTGAGATTTGTGGGGGTTCAGTTTGAAACCTGAAAATTTCCCATATTCCAGCAAAATTTTATGTAATTCTGGGAGCGATTCCCGGGGTCTTGCCAGGTAAATTAAAATATCGTCCGCAAATAGCGCTAGTTTTTGTACATTATGGTTTATCTTTATGCCGTGTATTTTGGTGTTTTGCCTAATCCATTGTGCCAAAGGTTCAATAAATATGTAAAATAGTAATGGGGACATGGAACATTCTTGTCTGCACCCTTGTTAAATTTTTATTTCTTCTGAGAGCCCCCCATTAATCCGCATTTTACCTGTAGGCTTGTTGTATAGTTCCTGAATTATTTTTATAAATGTATTGAAGAAGTTGAACTGGGTCAAGAGACTTTGTATAAGAATGACCAGTCTACGGTGTCGAACGCTTTTTGTGCATCTAGGCCCAATATAATTGCTTGTTCATCTGTTTTCTTAATGTGGTTGATCACGTTTAGGGTTCTTCTAATATTGTCTCTGGTACGTCTGTTCTTTATGAACCCTGTCTGATCTAAATTTATTATATCTGGGAGGATATGCTCTAATCTCTTGGCTAGTATGGATGTAAAGATTTTGTAATCTTGATTAAGTAGACTAATTGGGTGGTAATTTGAGCAGTTTAATTTGTCTTTCCTTTCTTTTGGAATAACTGTTATCATTGTTTCCCTCCAGGATGGTAGAATTTGTCCCCCATTTAGAACCCAGCTAAATGTTCTCAAAAGAACAGGAGAAAGTTCTTTTACATAGATCTTATACCAATCAGCGTTGAATCCGTCTAGTCCTGGTGATTTGTTGAGTTTTAATTTATTTATTGCATTTTTCAATTTCTTGGGGTGTTATATTTTTGGTCAGAGCATCATTTTGTTTGTTTGACACAGTAGGCAGCATCAATTTTTTGAGTAGTGTATTAGCTTCGTCCGTTCCTTCTTGTTCTTTTAGAGCATACAGTTTTTGGTAGTATTTTTCAAAGCATTTTGTTATCTCTGTACCTTTATAGGTAATTTTTTTAGTTATTGGTTCCCTAATTTTGTATATTGTTCTTTCATCTTGTTGTTTTTTTAATCTGTATGCTAAGAATTTTGATGACTTTGGGCTTATTTCATAGTGACTTAAGAATAGGAGTTTTTTCTGTATATTGGATTGTAATTCTTGATTAATTTCATCCCTGATTTGTTTTATTTTCTGTACAGTTTTTAGTTCTACTTTGTTTTTATTTTTTCCCTCTAGTTCAGCCAGTTCATGTTCCAAATTGTTTAATTTTTCTTGTCTAGTTTTTTTATACGTGAAAATCCCACCGCTGCCACATAATTTTGGGCAGCACGGTGGCACAACTGGTAGAGCTGCTGCCTCTCAGCGAGAAGGTTGCCGGTTCAAATCCCGGTCCGGGGCCTACTGTTTACATTCTCTGTTTACATTTATTAATACTGTTTACTTTTATTACTACTGCTTACATGTAACTACTACTGTTTACATTTACACTACTCTAATATCTACACCACTGCTGATACATATACAATGTGCTCTGAACGGTCTTATTTAGGGATGCCCAATGTGCCTTACTGCATATGCCACTTTTTGCCTCTATAACAACATCAACTACTACCTCATACATATACTGTGTACATTAACTCATACGCTGCTTTGCCACTTTGCAAATGTCAATGCTAGAAACCTTTAGTTTATTTTAGTTATACTTTTTATACTCTTTTTTTATACTAGTATGCAAAAACTCAGGACAGTATTATGTTCATTAAATGTTTAATGTTTTAGTTTTAGAGTTGGTGTAAATTTTCATACTCTTATTCCACTATGCAAAAAACTCAGGACAGTGTTAGTTTTACTATTTTATGCTTATGTCAATTATTATATGTTTCAGTGTTTCAATGTTTAGATGTTTACTGTTGCACCGAGGGACTGAGAGAAACGCAATTTCGGTCCTGTGTATGTCCTGTACAGTACATATTGCAGATCTGACAATAAAGTTGACTTTGACTTTGACTTTTCTGGGTGGAGTTTGCATGTTCTCCCCATGCATGCGTGGGTTTCCTCCGGGTACTCCGGTTTCCTCCCACAGACCAAAAAAACATGCATGTTAGGCTGATTGGTGACTCTAAATTGACCCTAGGTGTGAGTGTGAGAGTGGATGGTTGTTTGGTGTGAGTGAGACAGGTCCCTCTTGTAAATGAGTCAAGTGACTCAACGAGGCTAGCCTGTATAAATAAAGGTTGAATGAATTTTGCAATTATTTTACCTCTCAAGACAGCTTTACAGGTATCCCATAATATTACAGGGGAGACTTCTCCATTGTCATTGTCCTGCATATATGTCTGAATTTCTTGCCTTATCTACTTTAGTTTTGCCCTTGAGTATGCTAGAATTAAAGGTTGGTTTATACTCCGTAAGACTCCTTGTCTTACGTCTTTTACCCCCCGTTGAGTGAAAAAAGTTGCGCAACTTCTGGCTGCACTCCCGCTGCGATCCCCCGGTGACAGCTCGTCTTGTACGTGGCCCCCAAGCAGAACTCCGAGACGCCGACGATGCGGCTCGCAGCGTGTGATTGGTTCAAAGTTTGTGGGCGTTTTTTGTTTTTGCTTTGACAGACATGGATAGTTTTGAAGAGAAACATGTATGTGTGCGCGCGCACACGCAAACCGTGCGTCTCTGCACTATTCACCCAACACACACACACACCAATACATATATATTTATATATATATTTATGAACACACGCGCGTACACAAAAGCATGCGCGTGTAAAGTTGACAAAAGGAAGAGGATCGCGCTTGCGCGCAGCTTTTAAAACAAAGAAAACTCAGCTGTCAATCAACACGCCTCGGTGGTCCACTGGAAATGTCTCGCGTTGCCACTCCAAAGTCTTGGGTTCAAATCTCACTTGGTTGACTTTTTTTTGGTTATATAATACAGTTATACTCCCGCACTTAATTTACTGTAAAGATATTTGGGGTACAGCGTGCAAAACTGTAAATAAAGCCTATTTTTATTTTACAGAAGAGAGCCATAAGAATTATTACAAGAAAACATTACTGCCATCCATCAAATGTTTTGTTTTACAAATTGAAATTGCTTAAGTTTTATGATTTGGTTGACTATAATATTCTTTTATTATTGTTCAAAGCTCAGAATTTCTGATTACCCTCAAACATCCAAAGGCTTTTTGTAAAAAGGACTAGTAATTATAACCTCAAGGGAACAGATATATTTGTTATGCCACAATACAGAACTAGTTTAAAGAGTAGGTCTACTTTAGTACAGGGAATAGGACTGTGGAATGGTTTGGAAACTAGGGGTGTAACGGTACGCTAAAATCACATTTCGGTGCGGTTCAACTACAAGGAGAGCTCGGTTCGGTTTATTTTCGGTACAATTTTTATTTTTTTTGACAAAATAAAGACTTACAAAATGTTTATTTTGAAAATATGCCAAAAATATGTTTGTATTGTATTGTAGTAATAAATAAAAGTGACCCATTTGGATGATATTTTAAATAAACAGCACTCTACAATAAATAAACTATATGAACAATAATACAAATCTTAATAAATACAATAACAGTCAGAACCAGAACAATAAGCAGCAACAGACTGTTTACAATCTAACTAATCAAGTTTTTGTCCAGTAGCAGCAGTGTGGTTGTATTTGTCCTCATTACTGTACTCACAACTTCTTCTTGGTGGGACAGTCCTGGAACAGTTCAGAGTTCAGTTCAGTCATCACACACTTCTTAGCTGCAGGTGGATTTCCCTGAAGTGGATAAGAGAGCAGCTACCTCTGTCACAGACTGGAAATAAAAAACAAGAGGTTAAAAAAAACAAGTTAATAAGATTATGATTTAAAAAAAAGATTATTTAGATAATAATAATAAAAGAACAATACCTCTTGAACGGTTGAATCTCTCACTCTTCATCATCATGGCAGGGCTTTAATCTGGTCCAGGGCTTGTTGACAACATCAGTTAGTTTTTTCATAAAGAGCTGAACTTTTTGAAGTGTTGACGTGATGAATGTCTCATAGCGACGCTCAGCAACTTTAAAGCCTGCGCATATAACAAGGTTCAGACATATTCAGAGATTTAAAAACTCATACAGCTTGTGTTATTGCTCTGGACCGCTCTGATTACCTGATGAAGTAGTTTTGATGCAGCTGTTGTTAGCGCTGTTTCAGCAACAGCTGATGTTTTTTCGTTCACGTTCGGATGACATAGTTTCCAGCGCGTTCACGTTAGACGTGTTGCTGCTGCAGAGAGCTGTGTCACGCAGCTGCTGCAGAGTCTTCATGAAACAAAGTCCCACAAGCTGCGTATGCGCTCGTCTTTTAACAAGAAAGCTATAACATTCACAAACAGGAGACCGCACGAGATGCTAACGGCTAAATGCTGCGCGTGCTGCACGATAATAGCTCCGTGCTGAAACGCGCCCAGGAAATTTTGTTCCGCGGTGCATATATTCCCCTGTTAAGAACGTTTAATGAGTGAAAAAATAACCGAAATGGTACGTAGGTGGACCGAACCGAACGTGGTGTACCGAAACGGTTCGGTACACCCACTACAACCGTTACATGCCTATTGGAAACTGATACTAAAACTTGCTATTAAAATTGCAAAGTCAATATCTATATTTAAGAAAATGATTGAAACAAAATTTCTGTACAAATATTCATAAATTGGTTTATATGCAAATTAATATTTATGGTTTTGTGTGAGAAATCATTTAATATCTTATATTTTTATATATATGCGATTGCTATTTGAATTGATTGTTAATTTTGTTTGAAGAAAGGACAGAAATAATGAGATTTTTTTCTTCTTCTGCCTCCTTTCATTTCATGTATTGTTTTGTTTTATAATGTGGTTTTGTAAATAATTTTTTTGTGTTTTTACAATTTGAAATGAATACATTTAATAAAAATAAAAAAAGTTCAACCAGGTGGGAATCGAACCCGAGTCTTTGGAGTGGAAAGCTGACGCCTTTCCCACAGGACCACTGAGGCATGTCCATCTTTTAAGGTCCACATTTCTTTTAAACGAACTGCCCTTCATGAAATCCTGGCTAGACTCCCCCGAGGAGAGAAACTCACCGAGGTATGCAGTGGGAGGGAAGAGGGAGGGATTTATTATAATGTATCCCCCACGTCTTGCCAAGTATAAACACTCAATGCGGTCAGTGACACACACGCAATTGCGTCATCGCTGGGCACTCAACGGGGGGTAAAAGACATGAGACAAGAGGTAT
>JBBPBX010016821.1:0-18849 GCA_038048925.1 Garcialebias charrua | reverse complement strand
GAGAATTAACTTTCTTGTAAACAGGATATGTTTGACTCATCTGCTCCTATGATTGTGCTTGATCTCTTCTGAAGACGTCCATTTTCTTCTTATATCCCTCCCGTGCTCCTTTTTGTGGATGATCTTTATCCTTTTATCCACATCATCATGTCTTTTGTTGCTTCAGCTGCAGAGTTGTAAACACGTATGTTGTCCTCGTAGAATACCTTCAACTTGGCTGGAAATGGGGTTTGGAATTTGATCTTCTTTTCTCTGAGGACCCGCTTCACTTCAAGGTACTCACATCGCCGTTTTAACACATCTGGAGCGTAGTTGTGGTCCACTATGACTTTTTTCCCTGACAGCACGAAGCCTTTCTGTTGCCAGGCTCGTTTTAGTATTTCATCTTTGATCTTGGATGTGATGAATTTAACTATTATGGAACGTGGGGGGAGGGGCTTCAGGTGGAGCTCTGGGTCCCAGACGGCGGTGGGCTCTTTCGATGTTCAGATCGAGTGATATCGGAATGTACAATTTATCTCGGAGTAAATTCTCTATGAAGGCTGAGATGGATGGTGAGCTGTCCTCTGAGCCCTCTGCAATGCCGTGGAGCCTTAAGTTTTCCCGTCTCGATCTCCCCTCGAGCTCCACCATCTTTGCTTCGAACTCGTCCTGCACTTTGTTTAGCTTCATAGCTACCTCTTCGAGCTGCTGAATCCTGTTCTCCGCTTCTAGGATGCGCGTTTCTGCTTCGTCCAATCTACTGTTTATGTTCTTTATTTCCCCTTTAACCTCTCGGAAGCCCTCACCATTTTCTCGCCGTGATTCTCTTATTTCTTGGAGAATAGCTTGTAGGTTATCTGTCTCGTTAGCTATATCATTAGTTGCTAGCGATGTTTCTGAGTCCGAGAGGTTAGCCATATCGTCTTCGTTCATTTCTTCTTCTCTTAACATCGACTGTCGAGACAGCTGAATGCTCATTGGTTTGGCTTTCGGCATTTCGACTCACTTTTGGGTTTATTTTATATCCCGCTTTTACTTAAAACCTGTGATTTTTTAAATATGTCAGGGAGCCACCTGGTTAAGCTTACGCCATCTTGCTTGCTCACCCGGAAGTCCGGAATGCAGCATTTTAAACAGTTTTAAACTAAAAAAAGTAAAGATTAAATCTGACAACTGTGATTTAAAGCTGACCAACGCTTACTTTAACTTTCGACAAAACAAACAAAAAAAACTTTCGACGGAACGCAGCGTTTTGCGCTTGTGTCCGAATATGGCAGCACTACGGCATGCCGGACGAAGTTAACTTATAGCTTTGCTACTTAGCACTTGAAGAAAATACTTTTACACAGCTTATGCACAGTTTTCAACACAAAAAAGTATCGATTAACTCAGACAACTCTGATTGTACACTTCAACACCACTTATGCACAGTTGTAAACTAAAAAAAGTAAAGATTAAATCTGACAACTGTGATTTTTTGCGGTTAGCCGGTAGAAGACAGATCTCTATCGTAGGCTAACTTTCTATTGTTTCTACCGTGTACCGTTTATATTGCGCATCCCTAGTCTAAGGCTGCTTGCCCTCTCATTACGAGACTGATTGTCTTCGCAAGGTAATGAGTTGTTTATGTTTACCAAGCGTACCTGCGTTTAGCTGACGTCGCTCCTCACTCCTCAGTCACTTCCTTGACTCGACGAGTTCAAGGCAGTGAGAGCTTTTGATGGAAGCTTGACTTCCGTTACTCACTCCTTCCCTATTGGTTAGTTCAACCAGGAAGTAGGAGGAGTTGGTGGAAGTCAGGAGAAGGAAAGGAGGAGAAGACAGGTGCCAGCTTTATGATTTAAACTGATTAAACTGTCTCAACACTTTTAAACAAATACTGACAAGATCAGTTTGACCTGTCCTTGGCTTAAACAGAGTCCCTTGATTATCAACATATTAAAAATAATAATGATAATAAAATAAAAGGTTATTCTTTTGATTATTTGAATTAGGACAAAAAATAAAGAGCCTCTTGGTGAGATAATTTGTGTCCTGGGGCCTCATGTATCAACGGTGCGTACGTACAAAAACCGTGCGTACGTCACTATCCACGCAAAACTCCGTATGTATCAAAACTGAACTGAACGTGGATATGTGCGCACCTGCTGGCGTACGCACGTTTCTGTGGTTTTTGTTCCTTTGGCGACACTTACAGGTGATCCTGGAAACTGTTCATGATGGGGTAATAATGATTATTTCCACCCAAACACACATGATTAACAATTATTACATCCACATGGACGCAATCAGAATATAACCTGCAAAAAATATAAAAAACAGAAAGACTGAATAGTTCTGCACAGTTTAAATTCTTGTTTTTTGTTAATTTTTAGCTGTTTTGGCAGTTGAAGAACGTGATGCACGATGGGTCAAGACGACATTCCTCTGTTGCAGGGTATATTTCAATGAAAACAACGTTTTTCCTTTCTTTTAATTCATTCCAGATTTAAAGAACACAAGAAAACTATTTAAAAAAAACCACAAGAAATCCTCTTTTGCCTTCATTTCATGTATTGTTTCATTTCATGTTGTTCCTTCTAAATAGTTTTCTTGTGTTCTTTAAATCTGGAATAAATAATAAAAAAAAAATTGTACCATGCGGGATTCGAACTCATGAGGTTTGGGACAAAAGGCGAACACGCTAACCACTGACCTATCTATGCATGTTAAAATAGCTGGGTCAACTTCTCATTTAAAAGTGGACAGTGTGTTGTGCGCTGAGCGTGCCAAACAAAACCTTCTTCTGTGCCTCTCTACGTCACTCAGAAGTGTCTCCAGTTCACAGTCCGTGAAGTTACTCTTTTTTCCACGTTTCGACATGATTTGCAATAGAGCAAAGACGACATTCCTAACGTGCAGGGCATATTTAAATGAATTTGCATATTTATATGGAGGCGTGTCAAAGGTGGAGTCGGCTACTCTCTCATGTGCGCTCAATTCCACGTTGGTTGTGATTAAGGCTGCACGATTAATTGCATTTGCGATTATCTCGCGATATGTTAAAATGCGATTCACTAATCGCACGGGCTGCGATTTGACTGGTCACGCTTCTCTGCATCACACCGGTCTGGCCGCGCGCAGCTCTGAGCGAAGCAAAACAGAGAGAGAGCAGGGAGGAGCAGACTGTGCGTTACAACACAGTTGCTTTAGGCTCGACAGAAGTCATAAAAGTTATAAATTCAGGTAAGTTAGTTCATTTAAACGTGTATCTGAGAGCGCGAGCTGGTCACGTGACTTGATAGTGAGCCGGTTTGGCCGCGCGCAGCTCTGAGGAGCAAAACAGAGCAGGAGGGATGGAGGAGACCGTGCGCTCTTGCTTCAGGCTCGACAGAAGTCATAAAAGTTATAAATTCAGGTAAGTTAGCTCATATAAAACGTGTATCTGAGAGCGCGAGCTGGTCACGTGACTTGATAGTGAGCCGGTTTGGCCACGCGCAGCTCTGAGGAGCAAAACAGCAGGAGGGATGGAGGAGACCGTGCGCTCCAATACTCTTGCTTCAGTTGTGTCGTTAGTGATATGAATTAATACAGAACCAGTAAAAATAATCGCATTTTAAATCGCAATCGCAATTTATAGTAAAAAAATCGCAATTAGATTATTTTCCAAAATCGTTCAGCCCTAGTTGTGATGTACAAAAGGAATGTGCGTGGATTCCGGTGTACGCACAGTTTGATACATCTGGATTTATTTGTGCGTACGCAGTTTTCTGGATTTGACCGTACACAACTTTTCAGTAAGAAATCCACGCAAGTCTTTGTACATGAGGCCCCTGGATTCAAATTAATGGGATAACAGTGTTCATGTCCTTTCCTGAAGGTTTTCCAAGAAAAAGATGTATCACTGAAGGTTTACAGAGAAAGAGGTGTATCACTACAGAGAGAACATGCAAACTCCACCCAGAAAGGTCCCCTGACCAGGATTTGAACCGGGAACCTTCTCGCTGAGAGGCAGCAGTTTTACCAGTTGAGCCATCGTACTGCTGGTTTATAAATATGGGAAAAAATCCATAAATATGTCGCTTCGGCCTATAAGTCGAAGGGCATGTAAATTATGCCCCCCAAAAAAATCGACATATAGGGAGGCAAATATGGTATTGCATTCTTGATCAAACAGCTTGACAAATCTCAAGAAAAAACATGTAATATTAGATAATTTCCCTCAATAAATAAATGACCAAGTATAAAAAATGTTTCGCATTTGTTTAACTTGGTTCTCTTTATCTACTTTTAGGACTTGTGTGAAAATCTCATGATGTTTTAGGTCATTTTTATGCAGAAATTTAGAAAGTTTTAAAGGCTTCACAAACTTTCAAGCACCACTGTATGTGTGAATATAAAGTTATAATTGTGCCTGATGTTCATGTTTTCAGCTGTCCCTGCAGATGTTCAGCAGAAGGTGCTGATTAAAGAAGAAGCTCCTGAAGTACGGATGATTGGTGTGGAACAAGAGGATCCAGAGACCCTCAACATAAAGGAGGAAGAGGAGGAACTGTGGACCAGTCAAGAGGGAGAGCAGTTTTGTGTGAAAACAGAGACTGATGAAACCGGGTTTGCATTCACTGCTGTTCCTTGGAAGAGTGAGGAAGAAGAAGAGAAGTGTCTGTTTTTACAGCTTCATCAGCACCAAGTAAAAGAGGAAGATCTTCCAACCAGCAGCTCAGTTGACCAGATGAAAGCAGCAACTGGTGGAGAGGACTGTGGAGAAGGAGAAACTACCAGGAACCCAGATCTAAATACTTATGGAGATGATTGCAGCTCTTCAGAGACTGAAGTCAGTGAGGATGATGAAGGTGATGAGGTGAAGGACTCTGACTCTCAGCTAAAAGACTTATCAGACTCTGGGTCAGAACCTGAAGACGTGACAAAGACTGGAAGAAGAGCAGAGCTCCTGAGTCAGGTGTAAACACTGTCAACAAATCTTGCAGCTTCACTGAGCGTGGGAAACAATTTCACAAGACAAGTCAGTCAGTGATGTCTTCAAGTTGTTTGGTTATCGAGGAACATTTAAAAGTGAAGAAAAGTGGAGGCTCAGTCAAGAAAAAAAAGTCAAAACAGAACTCATTTAGTTGTGAAGACTGTGGAAAAATATTTAACCAAAATGGTAATCTAAAGACACACATGATAGTCCACACAGGACAGAAAGCATTTGCTTGTGATCTTTGTGGACAAAAGTTTGGACAGAAGTCAGTTTTAAACAGACACATGATAGTTCACACAGGACAGAAAGCATTTGCTTGTGATCGTTGTGGACAAAGGTTTGGGCTGAAGTCAGCTTTAAACAGACACATGGTAGTCCACACAGGACAGAAAGCATTTGCTTGTGATCTTTGTGGACGCAGGTTTGGACTGAAGTCATATTTAAACAAACACATGATAGTCCACACAGGACAGAAAGCATTTGCTTGTGATCTTTGTGGACGCAGGTTTGGCTGTAAGTCAAGTTTAAACTCGCACATGTTAGTAGTCCACACAGAACAGAAAGCATTTGCTTGTGATCTTTGTGGACGCAGGTTTGGGCTGAAGTCAGCTTTAAACGGACACATGGTAGTCCACACAGGACAAAAAGCATTTGCTTGTGATCTTTGTGGATGCAGGTTTGGCTGTAAGTCAAATTTAAACAAACACATGATAGTCCACACAGGACAGAAAGCATTTGCTTGTGATCTTTGTGGACGCAGATTTGGACAGAAGTCACATTTAAACCAACACATGGTAGTTCACACAGGACAGAAAGCATTTGCTTGTGATCTTTGTGGATGCAGGTTTGGCTGTAAGTCAAGTTTAAACTCGCACATGTTAGTAGTCCACACAGAACAGAAAGCATTTGCTTGTGATCTTTGTGGATGCAGATTTGGACAGAAGTCACATTTAAACCAACACATGATAGTCCACACATGGACTGAAGTCAAATTTAAACCAACACATGGTAGTCCACACAGGACAGAAAGCATTTGCTTGTGATCTTTGTGGACGCAGGTTTGGACAAAAGACAGATTTAAACAAACACATGATAGTCCACACAGGACAGAAAGCATTTGCTTGTGATCTTTGTGGACGCAGGTTTGGATCGAAGTCTAATTTAAACAGACACATGAAAATCCACACCAAATGAAAGCAGTTTAGAGTCAGAGAGTCTTTATTGTCATTTGCACCGCATGTGGTACATGAGATGAAAACGAGATTATGTACACGAGGTCCCAGTTACATCCAACAACAATGAAAGAGAAAAACAGTAATAACATCTAGAACTAACTAAGAAAAGCATCAACTAGTAATACACTAAGCCTAATATAGTGGGAATAAACAGCAGCACGAACATGAGTTTGTATGAGCAGATGGTCACAGATGAATACAGCAACAAGAAAACAGATCAGCATCAGCATGATGTGATATTTTGCAGTGTTTATTTTTTATTTTATTTTTATTTATTCATGAGTCTAACAGCCTCAGGGTAGAAGCTGTTCCTCAGTCTAGTGGTTCTACATTTGATGCTCCTCAACCTCCGTCCTGAGGGGAGTGGGGCAAAGAGTGAGTGTGCTGGGTGAGTGAGGTCTTTCATGATGCAGGTGGCTCTTTTCCTGCATCTGGAGGTGTAAATGTCTGTGATGGTGGGGAGACTGACTCCAACAGACTTCTGTGCAGCCTTCACCACTCTCTGTAGAGCTTTCCTCTCTTCAACTGTGCAGCCTCCATGCCACACGTTGATGCTGGAGCACAGGATGCTCTCCACTGCACACCTGTAGAAGGAGGTGAGGACTGGGCTGCTCAGACCAGCTCGTCTCAGCCGTCTGAGGAAGTAGAGTCTCTGATGACCTTTCTTGATCAGGCTGGTGGTGTTGTTGCTCCAGCTGAGGTTATCATTCATGTGTACACCCAAGTATTTGTAGCTGGAGACCACTTCCACTGCAGACCCACCTATTTTCAGTGGGGCATGGTTGTGTTTGTTCCTTCTGAAGTCCACAATCATCTCCTTTGTCTTCTTCACATTCATGTGAAGATTGTTCTCTTTGCACCAGCTCTCCAGGTGTTCCACCTCCTGTCTGTAGCTGGACTCATCATTGTTTGTAATGCATCCCACCACCGCTGTATCATCTGCAAACTTAACAATATGACAGCCTGGAAGTGTGGCTGTACAATCATATGTGAGCAGAGTGAACAGAAGGGGGCTCAGCACACATCCTTGAGGAGAGCCAGTGCTGAGGGTTATGGTGGAGGAGGAGAAGTTGTGGATCTTCACGGACTGTGGTCTGTCTGTTAAGAAGTCTAGTACCCAGTTACAAATAGAGGGGCTTAGTCCAAGTGTAGATAGTTTGTCTATCAGAGTTTGGGGGATCATGGTGTTGAAGGCAGATGTGAAGTCCACAAAGAGCAGACGCACGTATGAGTCCTTCTGATCCAGGTGGGTGAGAGCAGTGTGGACCACGGAAGAAATGGCGTCCTCTGTTGATCGGTTCTCACGGTATGCGTATTGATGAGGGTCCTCATTGATGTTGACGGTTGCCTTGATGTGGGACATGACCAGTTTCTCAAAACATTTAGCGACTATCGGGGTGAGGGCCACCGGTCTATAGTCATTCAGACCAGTCACTGTGGAGCTCTTTGGGACTGGGATGATGGTCGCGGTCTTCAGGCAGGTGGGAACTGACTCCAGTGCAAGTGAGGTGGTGAAGATGTCAGCCAGCACCTCACAGAGCTGGTCCGCACATTCCTTCAGAACTTTCCCTGGGATGTTGTCTGGTCCGGTTGCTTTATGAGGATTAATCTTTCTGAGACTGCCTCTCACTTCTGCTGCGGTCACTCTGAGATGCTCTTCATCTGGTGATGAGGTGAGTCTGGTGCTAGCTGGTCTGTTTGGATCATCAAAACGTGCATAAAACTTATTGAGGGCATCAGGCAGAGATGGGTCCCTGGGGCATTGTTTGTTTTTGCCTTTGTAATCTGTTATGCATTTAATACCCTTCCACATGCTCCGTGGGTCTTGTGAGGTGAACTGTCCCTCGATCCTCTGTGCATACGTGGCCTTGGCCTTCTTAATGCCATCCTTCAGTTCATTCCTGCTTTTCCTCAGCTCCACTTTATCTCCTGACTTGAATGCAGTGTCTCTGGCTGCTAACAAGGCGTGAACTTCTCTATTTAACCAGGGTTTCCGGTTTGGGTAGGATTTCACATATTTTTTTATGGATACATTCTCAGAGCATGTACTGATGTAACCCAGGACTGAGGAAGCATACAGTTCCATGTCCACTGAACTTCCATCAGTAGCTGCTTCCCTGAAAACAGACCAGTTTGTCCTCTCAAAACAGTCTCTCAACAAGGGGGAACTATCTTGAGGCCAGATTGTTATTTGTCTTTGTTCCGGCTTGGACCGCCTGAGTGGAGGGAGTTCTCTTGGCGCCAGGATCAGAGACTCGTGGTCTGAAGATCCGAGCGCTGNTGTCAGCCAGCACCTCACAGAGCTGGTCCGCACATTCCTTCAGAACTTTCCCTGGGATGTTGTCTGGTCCGGTTGCTTTATGAGGATTAATCTTTCTGAGACTGCCTCTCACTTCTGCTGCGGACACCCTGAGATGCTCTTCATCTGGTGATGAGGTGAGTCTGGTGCTAGCAGGTCTGTTTGGATCATCAAAACGTGCATAAAACTTATTGAGGGCATCAGGCAGAGATGGGTCCCTGGGGCATTGTTTGTTTTTGCCTTTGTAATCTGTTATGCATTTAATACCCTTCCACATGCTCCGTGGGTCTTGTGAGGTGAACTGTCCCTCGATCCTCTGTGCATACGTGGCCTTGGCCTTCTTAATGCCATCCTTCAGTTCATTCCTGCTTTTCCTCAGCTCCACTTTATCTCCTGACTTGAATGCAGTGTCTCTGGCTGCTAACAAGGCGTGAACTTCTCTATTTAACCAGGGTTTCCGGTTTGGGTAGGATTTCACATATTTTTTTATGGATACATTCTCAGAGCATGTACTGATGTAACCCAGGACTGAGGAAGCATACAGTTCCATGTCCACTGAACTTCCATCAGTAGCTGCTTCCCTGAAAACAGACCAGTTTGTCCTCTCAAAACAGTCTCTCAACAAGGGGGAACTATCTTGAGGCCAGATTGTTATTTGTCTTTGTTCCGGCTTGGACCGCCTGAGTGGAGGGAGTTCTCTTGGCGCCAGGATCAGAGACTCGTGGTCGGAAGATCCGAGCGCTGGGCGTGTCTTCGCCGTGTATGCCCCCTTTACATTTGTGAAGACTTGGTCGAGCGTTTTATCTCCTCTCGTAGCTGTGAAGACGTTCTTATTGAAGGCTGGGAGGGACATCTGAAGATCAACGTGATTGACGTCCCCGCAAACAATGAAAAGCCCCTCAGGATATTTACACTGCAGCGAGGTGAGTAAGTCATGAATCTCTCCCTGGGCGTCATTAGCATTAGCATCAGGGGCTATGTAAATAACGCTGATTAGAATTACAGAATAGTCACGTGGCATGTAGTGCGGGCGACACCTAACTGTGATCAACTCCACGGCAGCTGAACAAGCTCTTTTTATCACAGCACAGTTCGTGCACCAATCTTTGTGTACGTAAATACAAACACCGCCGCCTCGCGTTTTCCCCGTAGTCTTGATGCACCGGTCCGTTCTGAAGAAGAGCCGGTCGTCCAGCTCGTAAACAGAGTCAGGAGTGTCTTCAGAAATCCACGTTTCAGTAAGACAAAGCACGGAACATCTTCTCATCTCCTCCGACGTGGTCACCCTCAAACGAAGTAGATCCATCTTGTTGTCGAGCGAGCGAACGTTAGACAGAAAAATAGCCGGCATCGGGGGTTTACCGGTTTTAGCGTCTGCCCGCATTCTCGTCATAATTCCTGCACGACAACCTCTTCTCTTTCCACGAGAGCATCGCTTTTTTTCTTTCCCCTGGAGTGCATCTGCTTCCAGAAGGACGTTTTTAGCAGGTCCAATCTTCCGAGTTCTGATTTGAGTTCGTTGCTGATTTCAGCCGTGCCCTGTGGTAAATCCGCTCCGATTCTTAACAGTTCAGTTCGGCTGTAATTCACCCGCAAAAAACGCGCAGAGTCAGGTACAAAAACACTATTAAAATTACTAAAAACTAGAGATGATCCGGGAACTCGTGAAGCTGCGGCTGCACTGAGCGCGGCCATCTTGGCTGTGAATAATAACCCTTGCTTTGTCTTTTTTAATCTCTTCTCATATAAAATAACACATTCCTTTTAGCAATTATTTTTTCTTTGTTCCTTTGTTACCAAACTTTTTTTTAAATAATTGACCACTAGATGATGGTTCACTTTTTTATTAAAGCTTCTATTAAAGTCTAGTTCAATTGATTTCAGAAGAGGTACGTCTTTCACGACTAGTCGCTGAGGAGTCCTGCCTCCACAGTGGGTGACAGGTGCAAACAAGCTGCAAAGAGTTGATATGCACAGCAAACATATAAGTGATGCAAACTCCAAAATAAACAACCAAAAAAAAAAAAAGCAGCAGAAGAAATCTGAAATCATAGAAAATAGATAAAGAAACACAGAACCCAAAAATGAAAACAAAGAAAATGATGGAGATGTTCAACATTTATCATCTAAAACTAATTACCGTATTTTTTGTTGTATAGGTCGCACAGTTGTATAGGTCGCAGTGTCCAATATTTATCAGTAAATTGGAAAAATCCATAAATAGGTTGCACCGGTGTATAGGTCGCACCTACGTCACCGCCGACGTAACGCGTCATCCACCGCTGAGGCGCCGCGTGACCGCTAAGTCAACCCGGCAATATGGACCGAGTGTTAAGCTCTGCTGCTAATGTCTGCCAGAAGCTAACAAAGCTAAACACGAGAGGAGTCCGTCTCTCAGAACACAAATAAAATCGAATTTTAGGTCAAATGTTTTCTCGAGACCATAGTAACGTACATTAAAGCTCCTATAATTACATTCTGTAAGCAGAAAAAATATACACTGAGTGGTTTAGAAGCTATTTATGACGTAAACTGAAATAAAAACGAATGCTAACACAGGAAGTCCGCTTCTCAGAACACGAATAAAAAATCTAATTTTAGGTCAAATGTTTTCTCGAGACCATAGTAACGTACATTAAAGCTCCTATAATTACACTCTGTAAGCCGAAAAAATATACACTGAGTGGTTTCGAAGCTATTTATAACAAATACAGAAGCTAACACTAGAAGCTAAATGCTAAAAAAGATTGTTTTTTTATTTTTTTTATCTCAAGCATCTAATAAAGGTACTCACTTGTAAACGTCCACACTGTGATTCCATTCTGTAAGTTTCAGAAAAATCCGCTGAGTGGTTCTTGACTTATCTTGCTGACAAACTGCAAACAAACAGAGCTAACATACCGTATTTTTCGGATTATAGGTCCACCTTTTTATGTTTTTTTCAAGGCCTGCGACCTATAATCCGATGCAACCTATTTATGGATTTTTTTCCATATTTTTAGACCAATTTTTGACTTAGATATCAGCTTTTTTCACTTTGGCAGAAAAATTGTGCAGTGCCACTTTCGGCCACTAGGGGCGCTGTGGCGCTGTGCAGTATCACTTCCAGAGGAGTACACCGACCCAAGAAGAAGACCGTTTCCAGCTCATGTCCCAACAAAAGCTCCTGTGCTCGGACACTGTGGGCATGCTGTCCTGGATGTAGCTCTGTTAGCTCTGTGTTTCTTAGCTGGTTTTTTTGCAAGATAAGTCAAGAAACCCTGATGCATGCTCAATAATCCAGGTAGAAAAATCTAAAAAAGCTAAGTCTGGTCCTCTGGACATTCAAAAAAACAAAAAAACAAAACAAAGCAAAAAATTGTAGAAACGTTTCGTCTTTCGTCCGAAAGACTTCCTCAGTCTGAGGTGCTGGGTTCAGCTCAGTCTTATAAATAGCACCCTCTCACAGTGTTACACAACCAGTTGGCTGATGACAGCCTGAAACCAGCTGCTCACATGATCAAGGAGGACCATCAGCCTAACAATGGATCGTTAGCACCCTGAGCAAACAACCATCAGGGTGCTAACGATCCATTGTTAGGCTGATGGTCCTCCTTGATCATGTGAGCAGCTGGTTTCAGGCTGTCATCAGCCAACTGGTTGTGTAACACTGTGAGAGGGTGCTATTTATAAGACTGAGCTGAACCCAGCACCTCAGACTGAGGAAGTCTTTCGGACGAAAGACGAAACGTTTCTACAATTTTTTGCTTTGTTTTGTTTTTTTGTTTTTTTGAATGTCCAGAGGACCAGACTTAGCTTTTTTAGATAAGTCAAGAACCACTCAGCGGATTTTTCTGAAACTTACAGAATGGAATCACATTGTGGACGTTTACAAGTGAGTAGCTTTATTAGATGTTTGAGATTAAAATTAAAATAAACGATCTTTTAGCATAGCTTTTTGTTAGCTTGTGGTTGTTGTTCTGTTTACCGGTATGTTAGAAATAGCTTCAAAACCACTCGGTGTATATTTTTTCTGCTTACAGAGTGTAATTATAAGGCTTTAATGTACGTTACTATGGTCTCTATAAAACATTTGACATAAAATTTGATTTTTTATTCGTGTTCTGAGAGGCGGACTTCCCGTGTTAGCATTAGTTTTTTTATCGGTGTTCTTCTATTTACATTATAAATAACTTCTAAACCACTCGGTGTATATTTTTTCTGCTTACAGAGTTTAAATTATAAGACATTAATTAATGTACGTAACGATGGTCTAAAGAAAACATTTGACTTAAAATTCGATTTTTTTTATTCTGTGTTCTGATAGGCGGATTTCCCGTGTTTTTTTATTTTTTATTTCAGTTTACTTCTGTTTGCTTATAAATAACTTCTAAACCACTCGGTGTATATTTTTTCTGCTTACAAAGTTTAAATTATAAGACATTAATGTACGTAACGATGGTCTAAAGAAAACATTTGACTTAAAATTCGATTTTTTATTCTGTGTTCTGAGAGGCGGACTTCCAGTGTTTTTTAAAAAAATTTTTTTCAGTTTACTTCTGTTTGCTTATAAATAACTTCTAAACCACTCGGTGTATATTTTTCTGCTTACAGAGTTTAAATTAAAAGACATTAATGTACGTAATGATGGTCTATAGAAAACATTTGACATAAAATTCGATTTTTTTATTTGGTGTTCTGAGAGGCGGACTGTCTCGTGTTAGCTTCTGTTAGCTTCTGGCAGACATTAGCAGCAGAGCTAAACACTCGGTCCATATTGCCGGGTTGACTCAGCGGTCACGCGGCGCGTCAGCAGTGGATGACGCATTACGTCGGCGGTGACGTAGGTGCGACCTATATTCCGGTGCGACCTATTTATGGATTTTTCCAATTTTTTGGCAATAATTGGACACTGCGACCTATATTCCGGTGCGACCAATAATCCGGAAAATACGGTAAGCTACATCCAGCCCAGGAGGCAGAAAGAATCAGTACGAGCAGAGGAGCTTTTTTTCAGGCACATGAGCTGGAAGTGGTACTACACTGCGCCCCTAGCGGCCGAAAGTGGTACTGCACCATTTTATGCAAAAGTGAAAAAGGGTCATAACTCAGCCAAAAATTGGTCTAAAAATATGGAAAAAAAGCCATAAATATGTCGCACTGGTGTATAGGTCGCAGGCCTTGAAAAACCCCATAAAAGGTGCGACCTATACACCAAAAAATACGGTACTCTGACATAATAATTCTTACCCAGCTCACTTATATCAAATA
Source organism: Garcialebias charrua (assembly GCA_038048925.1). Classification (NCBI taxonomy): domain Eukaryota; kingdom Metazoa; phylum Chordata; class Actinopteri; order Cyprinodontiformes; family Rivulidae; genus Garcialebias; species Garcialebias charrua. The sequence goes on along the minus strand of JBBPBX010016821.1, from coordinate 5,123 downwards.
TAGGTGTTCCCAACAAACACTTATATTTGATAGTACAACCATGTTTGTTTGTTTTTCTCCTTGATACAGAAAAGACATAGTCTTTGAGCCTTGACAATGTTTGGATAATGATGTTCCTATTGGATCAGAACCATGACTCGTTTGTTTTATCTGTAAGATGTCAGAGCTTGTCAACTCCACCTCCTTCTTGTTTAAATAGCTTGTCATATCAAGCACAATTCGGATTTGTGCTGAATAATGTATTTTGAGACCAACTAAGTTTCAGAAGTGCATTAAAACCCTTTCCCCTTTGCAAAGTTTCATTATTTGTGTTAACTCAATTCTCTTGTTTATCTTGTGTGGTTTTTATTAAAGTAACAGGGGTTTAAAATCCCTATCATTATGGTGTCGAAACCCATTCTCCCCATACCTGCTCCTGATGACCTCCAAACAGAGCACTCTGCGAGGCACGGTAAATATGACAAAAAGTCCAGTTGGTTTCTCTCTGGCCAACGTCCTCTGTCCATTGGTGCTGTCAAGGTCAGATTGGCGGAGATTTCCAGACATCGCATAGGTCAACAAGAAAGTGAGTGTGAAAAAGTGTTTATTGATACGTCATTTTTAAAACAATTTGAGTACAGTAACAGGAACTAGTTTACCCTGAGCCGAGGACTTGAAATTTGGAATGAGGTGTCTGTTTTTCAAGAACTAGACGTTAATGCGCACACGCTAGTTGGTAGAACCAAGATATTCTGTGATTTTATAAGTGAGGACGGTCATCTATGCCAAGATCAAACATGTGAGGCTGACCGTCAATATCTTTCATTGGACGTTTAGTAAGCCCGGCTAGGCAAGAAGAGAAATTAAGACGTTTTTCTTTTTATGACGCGTCGTTCTGTATTTGTTTAGTCCTTTTTTACGTGTATGGTATGTTTGTGGAGCGTTGCACCTCTGGCCTTTTCTTTCTCCCATTTTCCTGTGTGTGCGTGGGTAGCTGGCTCCTAGTCTTATCTGTGGGCTTTCTCCCCACCCCCCACCTGTGCTGAACCTGCTTGCGGCCTGCTTTCTGTGTCTGACTGTGATTGTTTTGGTTTTTGACTGGGACTGGTCTCTGAGTACTGCTACGTATGTAAAAGAAATATTAAACTCGGAACGTTAGCACGTTAGCGCTGTGAAGGCCTGCGACAGACGACGCTATTAGCCAGTTCTGCTGCTCCAGCGTTGGTTCATACTCTGCCTCGGAGAGACAACTGCTCCGCAGCTCAGGAGCGAACTTCGTGTTGCCTTCGGGTCAGAGGCTACATTATGAGCGGAGGTTCACTGGATTCTCCACGTGATAACTAAACATCACTCATACAGCGCAAATGAAGACATTGGAGACTTGTTTCAAACAATGTTTCCAGACTCGGACATCGCCAAATCTTTTAAGTGTGGAAAAGACAAAACTGCATATATTACCCGCTTTGGACTAGCAGACTTTATAAAAAGAGAACTAATTTCCAAAGTGACTGGACCGTTTGTGCTCATGTTCGATGAAAGACTGAATTGAACCACCAAAACCAAGCAGCTGGACCTACACCTGCATTTTTGGGAGGAGGGACAGGTACAGTCCAGGGGCCTCATGTATCAACCGTGCGTGCGCACAAAAACCGTGCGCACGTCACTTTCCACGCAAAACCCCGTATGTAACAAAACTGAACTGAACGTGAATATATGCGCATCCAGGTACATATCCACGCAAGCTCCCGAGCACGCGTACGCACGTTTCTGTGGTTCTTGTTCCTTTGGCGACACTTACAGGTGTTACAGAGAAACTGAAGCCCCACAGTCTGTGGTTAGAGCGGCTTGAAGACCTTTCTTTTTAACCGAGCATACTCTTCCTCCTCATGATTCTACTTTTGATCTTAGTTGATACTGTTGTTGATTTTAACTGTTTTATTATTTGTTTTATCGACATTAAATTCTGTTGCACTTTGTAGCACTTTGAGATTTTCATTAATGAAAGGTGCGTCATAAATTGAATTCATTATTATTATTATTATTATTATTATTATTATTATTATTATTATTACTATTAACTGTTCATGATGTGAAAATGATTAATATTCCCACCAAACACACGATTAACAAGTACATCCACATGGACGCGCAAAGTTGTGCAAAAAATAAATGTAACAGGAACGGATACATTCAGCCTTATGGAGGATATAGATAGTGTAACACGCAGAGCATTTATTTATAAACAGATATAATTCTCTGATCTAGGATATGGCTTATCAGCCGTTTTCAGAAATAATCATTTTTCAGTTTGGCACTGCTGCGCACTGAACACAGGGGCCGCGCATCACGCGTGCACGTGCAGAAACTGGGGTTCCACAGGAGCTTAGAGGGAGCTGGCAGGTCGATCAGGGCTGTGCCAGTCCAGTCCACACAAAGCCGATTCATGTCCAATGGAATGGTCTCATCCATATGATCCCAAAGGCTGAGTTATGGTCGCGCTTTGAGCGCGCGTGCACCCTCGCCGGTGTTACACGGCAGTGGAGGTGTGTCATTATCTGTGTTTATTGTAGATGTCTCCAAAATGACACGTGAAAGTACACCATTTATAACTTGTATGGGAGTAAAAGCTTCACAGACAAACAGATTGCGCACAAGGCTGCAGCGCGCGCTTTGGAGACTCCAACATCACGTCATGTCATGAAAAGTCTCCACTGAGACGCAGAGACTCGTTTCTTCATATCATCTATTAAATAAACGAAGATCTATGTTCTAGCAAACATCCAAGTAAGTTCCTCTGTGTTTACAGTAATTATGGTAATTAACTCGTGCGCAAAGTTAATATTTTCACTCAGAATGAATGAATGAGCCGGTGGCGCACCTGACAGCAGCGTGCGCGCGAATACCGGCACACAATCACTCGTTCTTTGCGTGATGAACACAGTTTATTACTATTCTTACTTGGGATGTTTGTCCTCACTCATATTATATTAAATCCATTGTTTTCCTGAATCTAGAAATGATTTCTGATCGCGCAGGGATCAAACAAACATGTCCTTCACACATGCAGGAAGTAATTTGCATCTGTTTAACATATGTAAATGTAGGCGTGTCAGGGGAGGTGTCTGACGTGCGCTCAGTTCCACGTTCATTGTGATGTACAAAAGGAATGTGCGTGGATACCGGTGTACGCACAGTTTGATAAATCTGGATTCTTTTGTGCGTAGACACTTTTCTGGATTTGACCGTACGTCACTTTTCAGTAAGAAATCCACGCAAGTCTTTGATACATGAGGCCCCTGATACCTGGGATCCCAGTTCATGGGGCATTCAACAGCTAATAACTTAATGAAGCATGTAAAAGTAAGTAGCCTAACGGTAAATGTTTTGTTTTTAACAAACATGTTTATATGACAGCTTTAGTTTTCAGATGCAAATTTGATAAACCTGTTTAGGCTATATATTTCTGTAAATGTGTTTTATAAGTATACAGTATTAGTACTAACTTATATATGTGTTTGTTGACATAAGTTGTTGTTTGAGGACTCTGTATTGATTTTGTTTGAATTTAACTTTTTGAGGAAAAAGGGAGCAGATATAATTACATATTTTCTTTCTGCTTCTTTTAATTTTATTTATGACTCGTTTTTATCATAATAATAATTGGATATTTTTTGGTTGAATGAATGAATATAATTTAGGCCTGTGTCTCAGTCAAAATAAGACAGAATACAATGTCTGAAGTCTCATATTTGTTTTTGTCTTTCCTCAGGAGTGTGTGGACCAAAAGAGAAAGGTAGCAGAGGATTACCTGGAGGAACTCAAAAAAAGGAGGACCACAGTACAAACAGTTGCTGAAACTCTTTCCAAAGATGCAGACAAATTTGCAGAGCAGGCTGAAGGTAAGGCTGGCACTCAGATGGCCAGTTGATAACGAAGTCAAACGTTCTGAGGAGAGCTAGCAAGGATAAAGCAGCTGAGCTGAAGAACATTGAGGAGGAGATTCTTGCTAAGGGAGAGGAGCTCAGATGTATGTAGTCCACATACAAGCATACATATATCATACATATATCATATACATACATATATTATCCATAACACTGCATGTAAAATGTGTTCGTTTCATTTTTTCAATAAAGTTACTTCTCAAGTAATTAAGTAATTATGCATTTCTTCTGTACATTTCGGTCGTGTACATATGTTATGAATAGGTCTTAAATTTGATTCATACTGGTCTTAAAAAGGTCTTAAAAAGGTCTTAAATTTGAGTTGTTCAAACCTGCAGAAACCCTGGTACTACTACATTATCTGGTAACCTAGCGGTGACAACAAGGATTGTGTGGTTTGCTTTTGAGAAATTTCTATTTTGGAAGTTAGGTGTAAGTGATCTCACTGGATCTAAACGTTTCCAGTTTGATATTCATTTGCTCACATATATTAATTTTTTTTTTTTTTTTTTTTCTTCTTTCGGCTTTATTCCCTGTGTTAGGGGTCGCCACAGCGAACTGGTCGCACGAAGATTTGGCAGTTGTTTTTACGCCGGATGCCCTTCCTGACACAACCACAGACCACCGAGCAACCACAGCCCTCTGTGTGGAGCAGAGAGCTGATATCTAGGGTTCCCGGGGGAGCAGATGGTGGGGGTTAAGGGCCTTGCTCAAGGGCCCAGAGTGGGGCAGATGAGGGTGGATACAAGTGTGACCGCTTCACTTATCCCACCCACATCTTTGATGTTGTCGGTACCGGGGCTTGAACCGGCGACCTTCCGTTCACAAGCTCACCTTCTTAACCTTTGCGCCACATATATTAATAAATACTATACACAAAAGTTTGTCTGTCTAAAGGCATAAAAGAGAGATAGATTAGACCTTCAGTCAGTAGCAAAATTATGGCTGAATGAATCCGAGAGGTAAAGCATCTGTCTGATACGTTTTTTTCTAAGTTTTTTTTTTGTTAAACAGGACTTGTGGTTCTGCTCACAGCCTTGAAATGCAGCTGCGTCTGTTTGCACCTCCTCCAGATACAGCTTGGCAGAACCCCCCACCCCACCCACCCCCACCACTGTGATTGCCGATTTGAATAGACCTTTTACCAGTTGACATCATTGCGCATGCGCACTCGCATTTTTGAGAAATAACCGGAAACGA
>JBBPBX010016820.1:9771-27402 GCA_038048925.1 Garcialebias charrua | reverse complement strand
AATAATAATAATAATTAATAATAATTAATTCAATTTATAACGCACTTTTCATTACTGAAAATCTCAAAGTGCTACACATATATTGAATGCTACACACATTCATAAACCGGTGGCGGCAGACTACCATGCAAGGTGCTTTCCAGTCCTACCGGGAGCAACTCAGGGTTAAGTGTCTTGCCCAAGGACACAACGACACATGGTGCGGGTCCCGGGAGTCGAACCGCCAACTTTCCGATCGGGAGACGACTGCCATTACCACTACACCACGGCCGCCCTGGGTCTTAAGCGCTTTGGGGCCCCTCATAAGGGGCTGGAAAGCGCTATATAAATAAGCTCCATTTACCATTTACCATTCTGTGCTGGGCCATCCTTTTGGCCAGTGGCTGTTTAGTTTCCCCGATGTAAGACTGATCACAGCCCTCCTGACACTGAACAGCATACACAATATTACTCTGTTTGTGCCGGGGGACTGGATCTTTGGGATGAACCAGTCTTTGCCGTAATGTATTTTGGGGTTTAAAAGCCACTGGGACGTTGTGTTTAGAAAATAAACGTCTCAGTTTCTCTGAAACTCCTGCAACATACTGGAATGACCACTGGTCTGGGTCTGGGTTCCTTCTTTTCACCTGATGGCTGGCTGGAGTCCTGTTTGGGTTTCTTCTCTGCTTTCAGGAAGGCCCAGTTAGGATATCCACATTTCTCTAGAGCCTGTTTTGTGTGTGATTTCTCTTCTGTCTGGCTCCTGAGTTAGTGGGGACGCTGTCTGCTCTGTGGTACAGAGTCCTGATGACTCCTAACTTGTGCTCCAGAGGGTGATGGGAGTCAAACTGTAAATACTGGTCTGTGTGGGTGGGTTTGCGGTACACCTCAGTTTGCAAATTTCCTCTATCAGAAACTGAGACCTCACAGTCCAAGAAAGCCAACCTGCCATTTTTTACATCTTCTCTTGTGAACTTGATATATTTGTTGGACTTCCTGATATTTAATTTTAACCCAGGTGTCGTCAACATACCTGAACCAATGACTTGGTGGTCTCCCTGAAAAGGACGTCAAGGCTCTCTTTTCTACCTCCTCCATGTACGGGTTGGCAACAATAGGAGAAAATGGAGACCCCATAGCGCGCACACACACGCACGCACGCACACACACACACACACACACACACACACACACACACACACCACCAATATATGTGGTAGGTTGACTGCAGGCACAGTTTCAAAAGTTTACACAGTTGCTCAGTGAAAAAGTGGTCCTGCTAAAAGTGGTGTTTGATTTGAACCTTAAACAGACCACCTCTGTTTCCTCAGCAAAAGTAATAATGCACATAAAGAGTGATGTGACATCAGAAGAGACCATTGTTTCATCTGTCTCCATGATCCGCCACAGCGAGATCTTTTCCTTCAAGGATGCTAGGCCCTATCTTTTGAGTCAAGATGTCTCCTTTTTACAAGTGATTCTTCTGCGTTCCAACTTTCTCATCCTGTCCTATTGATTAAAGCAGATATTTTAAAGGAGTCAGCTATCTGGGGAAATTTCATGCTCAATGCTTTTTCCACTTGAGAGAATCAGGAAATCCCACCACAGTGGGAGACATGCATCTAAAAGTTGTAGCGCATGAAGGCTGTAAACTCTTGTAAAGCTCACATTTTGAGTCAGAAAAGGACTGAGGGCTTGAGAAAGACAGAAAGCAATGCAATGTTTTAATTCAACTTCTCAGTGTCTCTGAAGAAGCCACAGAACCATCCAGTGTGAGTGTTTTCAGCTGTTAACAGAGCAGGGTTTGTGAGGATGTAATTCACTGTTTGCAAATCTGATTAGCAAACAGTGAGTGTGAAATGTGAGATGGACAACACAAAAGAGGGTGAGGAGAGAAGTGAATCTGTGATCTTGTTAATGTCAGGATAAGTGTGTTAGAATTGGATGCTGAATTCATGCTGCAAGTGGTCTAAAATGGGCGAGAGAGAGCTCCGATATGACACGTTGTTACTGCCACACAACCACAAGAGCTAAAGGTTTTATTCTCAGGAACCAAACACAAGCAAGGTGTTCAGTGCTAAAGAACACACAACCGTTCGTACGCACAGATTTGTTCTTAAACTGTGCGTACGAGTGATTTAGGATCATTTGTGGCATTCAACAATGTTTTCGTATCCTACGATTTTTTTCAGATACGAACAAAATTTACGAGTGGTCCGGACCTGTCGTATAATTTAGGAGCGTCAGTCTGCTGTCATCCAGACGGATCTTCTCCACGAATAACTTCATATTTCGTTATTTAGAAAATATTTTGGGTTTAAAAAAATCACGCACCATAATTATTCTTGACAATAGGTTATTCTGTTTGAATTAGAATTATAATTTTAAGTTTAATTTGTCTGGTGTGTCGCGCAGGCTTCAGTGAGTCGTGCGCTCCCCTTGGTCATCAAAGCCGCTCCTCATATTAACACCCAGGTACATAAAATCCCCATACACCGCCGCAGAACAAGTACGAATTAAGACTGATCTTGTGCCAAACACCATCGGAGCAATTGATTATTATATCTGATTCGAAATATAACCTGCAGAATTCATTCATTCATTCATTCAACCTTTATTTATACAGGCTAGCCTCGTTGAGTCACGGGGACTCATTTACAAGAGGGACCTGTCTCACTCACATCAAACAACCATCCACTCTCACACTCACACCTAGGGTCAATTTAGAGTCACCAATCAACCTAACAAGCATGTTTTTTGGATGTGCATTAAATGTGGTTGCGCGCTGACCAGGAGGTGCGCGCATGACCCATTTGTGCTGCAAAACATGTTGGCACGCGTCTTGCAGCGTGGCATTTATTGTCCATCCATCTCAGACTATTCCTTGACCACCTCCTGTCCGTGCTGCGGCGAGACGTTTGTTTGAAGCCATTTTCAGATCAAACCATTTATTCTTGATTTCTGATACTGTACGACCCACGGGACACACAACATATGCACTACAATATTAATATGAAGTTAACTGTAGTTTCGAGACATTTTAAAATGCTTCTGTTCAAAAACACATCCGACACTTGCGGGGGGTGGGGGGGTAGCGGTGCGCCACAGCTCTTCTGAATAAGTGAAACTATAATGTAACACAGTACACTAAAATTAAAGATATTTGACCATCCGACACTTGCGGGGGGTGGGGGGGGGGGTAGCCACAGCGCGACTGAGAGCAGATCTCCGAACGCGTGAAGTTCCTCCTTTTACTTCTTGAGTTTGAATGAATGGACACTTCCTGCTGTCAGAAGGCAGGAAACGTGGCCTTATATGGTGTTTTGAGGGGTGGGAATTATGTAAATAACCTCTCGCGTGCACGCGCAGCTGTTTAGAACAGGTGGGATTCATTAAATTTACGCAACCCATTTACACACGTTTCCTCAGGATAGAAGACTTTGTTGAATCTGACGTGGCATGTTCGTACGAACGCTTCGTACGAACAAAAGTAGGAGAAATTTAGGATAAAAATACGAACATTTTCGTGAATGAGGGCCATTGAGAGGGCCTGCAGAATATTAGTCAGGCACCCAGAACGTCTAAACACAGTCTCTGTAATGATGAGATAGATCTTCCCCAGAAGATCTATAAAGAGGAAAAATTGTTTTGGAAGTAAAAAAAAAAAAGTCTACATTTTATTGTTTGCCACAAAAAGTGTGTCAGTAGTTGAAACTGACCTCCAACACATATTCTGAGTTGTAACACATCACACATAATTTCAGTTTAAAAAAATTACCTTCAACTATTTGGAGTCAACGCTGTCCATTAGCACATGTCATGAACCACTGGGCGGATTGTGGTGAAACGTTCGGAAAGTTACGAATGGATGGACATCTACAGCTGATTAATTTAAATTAGTGCTGGACGATAATTCAATAACGATAAATATCGCGATATACTTTTATTCAATAACGATGATATGAAGTTTAAGCATATTTTCGATATTTCGATAGGATTTTACAACTTTTCACTGACGTTTTTCTCTTTCTGTTCGGGTTGGAGCGGCTGCTTCAACAACCCGCCCGGACAGAAAAAGCTGTGACACAAAACGTGCGTGGTGACGTCGTTGTTACGCAGCGCTCACTCCAGCAGCAGGCGTTAGCGGTAGCAGGCTAAAAGCTAAGCTAGTCTCCAAAGCGCGTTAAGTTTTCGCTTCAAAACGAGTCAAACGAGTGCTCATGACCGTCAGAATGTGACTGAACAAAGTTTCACAAGCGAAGAGAAAGCAGACGACATCACTGATGAGAGGAAAGACTAATTCGTCGGTGTGGACGTAGTTCGGTTTTGTTAAACTGCAGGCTTCTTCTGCAGCGAGTCCTACTCGGTTTCTTTATTTTTCAAAACGTGACGGAGAGTCGTTCTAACTAGCTGTGGAAACATCTAACTTGTTTAATCTGAAGAGTTTCCACTCGATAGAATATGATGAGAGTCAGAAGATGAAGAATAAAGTTTGAGCCAACGTTTCCCTGAAACTACGACGTAAACAAACAGCCCCAGCGCGACATGTTTTTTTTTATTGAAAATAAAACAGATTCATCAGAATAAAAAGAAAGAAAAACACTGAATGAAAAGGTGCAGAAAGACGAAAATAGTGTTATAATATCTGCCCCTTGTTTAAAAAATACAAAATAACTACAAACAACAACCTTCACTTCACCTGCACCACACCTTCCCAACAACTTTGATTTAATCATCTTTTAAAACATATAAATAGTTTTATAAATGTTTATGATGATATCAAGTCAACACAATCCTGTTTCCTGATTTACAACTCAGCTCCTTCACACTAGTTCTAAATGAAGATTTTACAAACATTTACATTCCCTTCAGGGTTTAATAACTTTTTAAACAAAATGTAATTGAATATTTGGGGGTAATATTCTCTTTCTTGTCCTATACATGACCTGTAAAATACTACGCTCAACCAAATCATAACACCTCAACAACTTCAATTGATGAAACAATATACCTGTTGGGTGACCACAGCACTTCCCAATAACAACTCCTACAGCTCCTTTTAGCAAAACAAAAATAGGATTTGTAAAAGCTTCGCACGCCTTTCCCCAAACCCCAACACAACAGACCAAATACGGAACAACCATTACATCACACAACATATTCAAAACTCTGTCACTCAAAAACTATTCCACTTTATACAATAATACAATCGATTTTGCCATTTTTATTCTTAAGTAATTTCCATGAGATTTCCATGTCAGCTCCTCATCAATAACGACACCCAAAAGTTTTATTTAATTAACTATGAAATTCAATGCTGTAAATTTTAAAGTTCTTGTTTAAAGTTAAACTCAATAATCCAGGTACCAAATCCAATAATTCTCAGTTGGGTCATCTGGAAACTGGAACTGTCCAGATGACCCGACAGAATCACCGGGTTGAGAATTTTATGTTTATTTGATGGTGATTTCCATCTTTTTGGAGGCTAAATACAAATACAAGGTGAACATCAATTTATTTGTATAGTTTATAGTTGTTGTTTTTTTTAAGGCTTTTATATTGTTTATATCGATATCGAATTATATCGATATCGACCGAAATTAAGAACTATATCGTGATAAAAATTTTGGCCATATCGTCCAGCCCTAATTTAAATACCATTTTTCTTTCACTTGTTCTTCTCAATTTGTGTGCTTTATTTTATGATTGTCCACTGCTATCATTCTTTGTTAAAACCAGGTCTCTCTTGTAAATGAGTCCCTGAGGCTCAATGGGATTAAACTGTATAAATAAAGGTTGACTGAGCAAACTTCTGGAGGCACCTTATTTCAAGATGGCCTACACAGCTAGTCAACTTTAGCAAACACAAAAATGACTAAAACTTTGTCAAATTTACTACTAACGAGCTAAAACTGTAATATGGTAGAAGCGGAGAGTCACCTCCGACACATGCTCCAAACACTGACACAGTATTGTGCATAACTTCACTTCTCATCAGAAGATGATAGTACTTTAACACTGCGGTGGTGGCATGCATTCCTTGCTAGGACTTTATTCTTTATATGCTTTTATACAGCAGCAGTAACACAGAGACTTATGTCTCATTTTCAATTTTTCATAGTCCCTGACTCCCTGGGAAACAAAATTATTTTTCTTACTGTTGCATCAGATAGAGCAGCACACCTGCAGTGACTCCATGTAACCAGCAAATGTTTGATATTTTAAACTGTTCCAATGAAATGCCATAGTGGATGATTGCAAGAGGAGCAGGAGGGACTTGGGCTCAGTGAGGACTTAAGCCAGAGCGCTGGGCAGGAAACAGATGGCAGTGGTGGATGCAGGGGTGGGGAGGGGTGGGGGGGTGCATAGAGAAACGCAGCGACTGACCGCGGGTTATCACAGAAAGCCTGGACACACTCATCCTCTGTCCTCTGCCTCCCAGGGGATTAATAAGCCCATCATGGCTGCTGCCCATAAGGTGAAGCACAGACGGGAAATGACACGATGGGATGATTCTGTTTCTGGTTAGCCATTTTGTCTGCTAATGCTTTGGGACTGGGGGAGGAGGAACAGAGTCGGGCGTAGAGAAGAGATCTGTTTGGCGTTTCCAAACAGAAACTGTCTAGATGACACAATTTAACTTTTTGTGACTTACAGGGCTTCATTTGTCCCAAAGTTATCTCCTGCTGTGTTGAAGCAAAGGGGATGATAACATTTTGGCCACGTCTGTGTGTGCTTGTTTATCTGCATCATTAGGAAATATCTGACTGAACAGGTTTTATTGAAACCCAGCATCTAGAGCAGATTCAAGATGGCTGCCACACCAAAGCAATCTTAACAAACACAAAAAAATGACTGTAATATAGTGAAATGTTTGCAAATATTGAGCTGCAACAAACACAGTAAACACTAACATGTAGTGTGAGATCTGCCAACATTGCATGAGATTTAACATCATTTTTCAAAGGTTTTCTTTAAAATGGCTATATCAGTTATTTGTCATCATGATATAGTTTTATTTTGAAACTCTGACAAGCAGCGGGTGATGTGCATCTTTCAAGGAATGCCAGGCCTTTGATTATTTTTACAGCAGCACATAGAACAGATGGCCTTGGAGAGAGCGGCCAGATAAACAAGACGGCCCTCCCCCTGTAGTCCTCTAACCCTCCTTCTACATTTATGCTCCGAGGGGACTGAAACGGCTCTAACCGAGACGCTGACATTCTGTGCAGCAGCTGCTGTGTCAGTATCGACTTTGTCTGGAGCTCTGCTGGTGTGGGTGGCATTTCTTCCACTCTCACATCACCTCTGGTGTGGCTGAGGGCTCTGTCTAACCTTTGAGGCGCCAAGTGGCCGCCAGCAGGAGGAGAAGAAGCCAGCTCACCTGACCTTTACGAGAGCTTTCATGGAGACCCCTTTTCCCGCTCCCCTCAACACTCACCTTCCTCTCAAAAGAGTTTCCTGGCTCCACCATACCCCGGTATGTGCTGACAAGCTGGCTCTGTTGCTGTCACTCGCTCCTCAGAGAGCTGGCTTGCATCCACAGACCGGCTCTGGGTATTGGCTTGTTGACAAAGGATGGCGAAGGAGAGCAGACAGTCTTGACTCCTAGACAGATAGATTTCCTGAAATAGGTCAGGGAGTCCTCTTGTGTGCGTATGACCATCACAAATATGTCAAACTCAGGAAGCAAGATGTACCCTTATAAAAAATGATATGTGAAAACTTTAAAACAGGGGTCACCAACATGGTGCCCGCGGGCACCCGGGTGCCCCCAAGGACCATTTGAGGTGCCCTCAGACCTGTTCTAAAAATAGCACAACTCACTACTAAGCTGCAATTAAAATTTCATTTTATTCAGTTGTTATTCTTTTTTTGTATTTATACATATTTTAAAATTTCTATCTTAAAAATATGTTCTTAAAAATATGTTTATTATACATTTTTTTCAATTTACGCTTTGTTATTTCCGAAGAGTTTATCAAACTTAAGAGACTCCGTACACGAAGTAGCTCTCAGTTTCAAAAAGGTTGGTGACCCCTGCTTTAAAACAATCTGACATTGAAATAACGTGTTGTTCACATGGGAAACAAAGGTGGGAAACTAAAAAATACATGTGGACACTCACAGTTTCATCTCTAAAATCATTGTAAACTAGAGAAATTGCATTTCCTGGGAAAAGGAAGCATGAATACTGATTGTTGAATTTGAACAGCTGGCATGATTGGTTTCATTTGTCTCTATGTGTCCCTGTGATGGACTGGAGACCTGTCCAGGGTGTCCCCCGCCTCTCACACAGTGACTGCTGGATATGGGCACCAGTGACCCCCGTGATCCAAAAAGGAAGAAGTGGGTAAAGATAATGGATGGATGGATGGTAGTGTGTTCATCATTGAGTGTGAAGCGGGGGTCCTCAGTTAATTATATACTTTCCAGTCAGAAAGTGTATTCACAATAAGAAGAGTAGCTTACAGTGTGGATGCTCATCCTGTGGGTAAATAAAGCAATCATCTCTTCTAGACCTATTTAGACTGAATAAAATGCACTTTAAGGTACGTCTGTGTACAATATATGTTTTTTGCTGGGTTAATATTAGACTTGTTGTCAAGATTCACTTTCACGGTTACATACTAGCCTTGCTGATGACTTTACAATGTACAGAAATGCTCCAGAGCTGCTTCTCTTTCTAATCTCTATTTGAAAATATAAACTCTGGTTTGCAGTGAGAGTGGGCTTTATGCCATAATCCTTACAGCAAATTAGATGTCTGTGCTTTCTGAAGATTTTACACCAAATCAGCTCCTTCCACGGGAAAGTAAACACATTTCAGCTTGTCTTTTCCTGCTTTAGCTTTTGCCATTTTGCCTTCACCAATGTCAGGTTGTTTGCTGCTCTGAAGCTCCCTCGCATGTTGTTCTTTTTGAAAGACGACCCGAGGAGACGTGAAATCGGAAAAGGCTAAGAGAGGTGGGATGTCCATCTCCTCGTCATTCTTTCTGGTGTTATCTCCTTTCTGCCATGACCCAAGCATTTCACGCATTCCTGCTGTTGTGTTCAGAAATCACAGTGTTTAGTGTGTTTGTTGGGCCTGTAAGGTTGTGCACTGTTTGTTACGACATGTTACTGTGCCTTTAAGAGATGCTTTACGGCATGGGTAAATGTGAGGGTGGGGGGAGTTTTGAGTTCAGTAAAGTTTGGTGCAACGAAGGGATACGGTGTGGTTATTGAGTCCCTGCGGACGTTACATTTTGGCAGACGAGGATGTCCGAACTCGCCTTACCACCACCGCCACCTTTCCTGCCCGTCCCCGACGACCCAGCTGTCCCATGGGACAGATGGCTGACAGCGTTTGAGGACTACTTGCTGGCTTTGGGACACACAGACCTGGCGGAAGCGAGGAAGTGCGCGCTCCTCCGCCATTGTCTGGGCCAGGAGGGTCAAAGAATCTTCGCCACGCTCACGTTAGCGGACAATAAATACGCCACGGCTACAGCTGCACTGAAGGCTCATTTCAGCTCCGGGCGGAGCCGGCGGATGAACCGCTTCGAGTTTCGTCAGAGGACGCAGCGGCCGGGTGAGTCTGTTGCCCACTACGTCTCAGCACTACGAGAGCTGGCTAGACTCTGTGACTTTGGGGCGCTGGAAGATGGACTTATAGTTGATCAGCTGATAGAGAAAACATTGTGTAACCAACTGAGGGAGAGACTTTTACTAGAACCAGACTCCATGACGCTGGCGGACGCTCTGGTTATTGGAAAGCAGCTAGAAACAGCACTAACAGAGGCGCGAAAATTCTGCCGTGCGGCGCACGAACCGAGTGACGTCATCAACACCGGCCGTTCATCACACAGAGGCTGTGGAGGGGGCTGACGGGCCGAGTGGCAGCTTGGATGTACAGAGAGTGGACAGGGGGCCCAGTAGGAGTGGGGCCAGGAGCTGTGGTAACTGTGGCTCCACTAACCATGCAACTAGAGACCAGTCATGTCCTGCCCATGGAAAACTTTGTCTTAAATGCAATAAACTGAATCATTTTGCACGCTGCTGCCGCTCCTCTTCAGCTTGCCAGGATACTACTGTGGTTCCCATTAACACTGTACAGACTCTGCAGCCATCGTTCAAGCTCTGCACATGTCGCGTGGGCGCAGCTCACGTCCCGCTCCTCGTGGACACAGGGGCCAAAGTGTCAATTTTAAATAAAAGCACATATGACCGTTTTTTCAGCCGTACACCCCTGGAAGCAGCCACTACACCCCTGTTGGGCTACGGTCACTCTCCCATCGACACTCTGGGTGTGGTCCGCCTCCCTGTCCAGTATGATCAGCAAATTACGCCTGACGCCAAGTTCTGCATCACTCGGAAGGGAGCTAACATTATGGGCCTAGACTTGTTCCTCGCCCTGGGCTTTGCTGTGAGGGATGCTAAGGGCCAGCATGTCCTGCAAGTCGCCACCTCCTGGCCCGACCGCTATCCACAACTGTTCAGCGGACTGGGCCGCATGACAGGTTTTGTCCATCAGCCTACGGTGGACCGGTCGGTCCGTCCTGTTATCCAGCCTCTTCGGCGCATTCCCCTGGCTCTCCGTGATGCTGTAGAGGCCGAGCTGCGTCGCCTGGTGGAGGAGGACGTCATAGAGCCTGTCAATGCCTCACCGTGGGTATCAAACCTGGTGATAGCCAAGAAAAAGGGGGTTGGACTGCGACTCTGTGTGGACCTCACTGATGTGAACAAAGCCATCGTACCTGACAAGTATCCTCTACCCACAGCTGAGGAACTCACCAGCCATTTTCACGGCTCCACAGTCTTCAGCAAGATGGACCTACGGCACGGCTACCTGCAGGTTCCTCTAGCACCAGAAAGTATGGACCTCACAGCGTTTGTCACGCATGTGGGAGTTTTCAGATTTAAACGCATGGCGTTTGGTCTCTCATCGGCCCCGAGTTGTTTCCAAAAGATAATGACACTGATATTGGCTGGTATCCAAGGCGTCTCCATCTACCTGGACGACGTGGTGGTGCATGCACCATCACGTCATCGGTTCGTGTACTGCACTGCATGATGCTCGCCTAGAGCAGGTCTTGCGTTTTCAACGACATGGGGTCACGCTGAACCCTCAGAAGTGCATGTTTGGGGCTGACGATGTTGAGTTTCTGGGTTTCAGGCTCTCGAAAGACGGCATTGCCCCAATTTTGTCCCACACTGAAGCCATCCTGTCCCTGCCGGACCCGCAATCACCATCCCAGCTGTCTTCCTTCCTGGGAATGGCGGCCTACTACCTCAGATTCATGCCACACTACTCGGACTCGACGGCCCCTCTGCGCCGGTTGCTCCGGAAGGACATCACGTGGGACTGGACACCAGCATGCCACGACGCTGTGCAGATCATCAAACAACAGCTCACGTCCCCACCCACGCTAACTCATTTCAGCTTGACCGCTCCCACCTTGGTCACCTGTGATGCTTCTGGAGTGGCGCTAGGCGCTGTGCTCTCCCAGATTCATGACGGGGTGGAACGCCCTGTCACTTTTGCCTCGCGTGCGCTTACTCCAGCAGAGCAGAAATATTCTGTGGGGGAGCGGGAGGCCCTAGCCTGCATGTGGGCATGTGAACGCTGGCATCTCTATCTCTATGGTAGACCGTTCACCATCCCCGTACAGACCACCAGGCGCTAACAGCACTGTTGGCGACCCAAGGCTCTGGGCACAGGCCCATGAGACTGCTGCGGTGGGCTGACAGGCTAAATCAGTATAATTTCGGCCTGGAGTTTATGCCTGGGAGGGCCAACATGGTGGCCGATCTCCTGTCTAGAGCTCTGTCAGTGACGAAGGAGACGGGCGGAGCAACATCAGACACAGAGAACGATGAAGATTGGGTTCAAGTCCTGCATGGACCCCTCAGTTCAACAGTTACCCTGACAGAGCTGCAGCAGGCCTCAGCTGCAGATGAGGCACTCACAGTGCTCCGTACCTATGTGCAGTAGTGCTGGGTGATATGGAAAAAATCATATATCACGATATGGACTTTTTTTTATATCACGATAACAATATATATCACGATATATACAACACGATGTGTGTGTGTGTACAGGAAAAATTTGGACCAAAGTTTTTATTTTTTTATTTTTTTATTTTACTACAGATACAGTTACAATTATAAGAATGTGAACAAAAAGAACAAGGAAATTTGGACCAAAGTAGAGTTTCTACTTTGGTCCAAATTTTTCCTGCAGGTGGCGGTAAAACAACGGCTGCTAATAAAACCCACGAAGAAGAAATCCGCTCTGGAAGCTGGAGTAAACAAGGCAAGAAACAACGAGCTTCGTGTGAGCTTCTCCCTCTTTTTGGTAAAAGTTCTTCTTCTTGGGCTGCCTGTGCAGCTGTTTCTCCTTGTTGTGACACCGTCTTCATGCCCCTGTGTCTCCATCGCTCTCGAGTTTAACAACGTAAAGCATGTGTCGCAAACCCGTGCTTGCGTCAAACATAAAGCAGCGCCGTCATCTCGCAAAACCACAATATGAAGCTTCTTTGCGACAGTTATTTTTTTATTCTTATTTATCACGGTAGAGACGATAGAAGGAAAGTAGCACGATAGACACGTTTCTATCATCCCCACGATATATATCGTCATATCGCACAGCCCTAAGCAGGATGGCTGGCCTGCCCAAGTGGATGACAGGGTGCTTCCCTTCTACCGTTTCCGCAATGAACTCTCCTGCTGGGGGGCGTGTGCCTTGCTCGTGGCCACCGGGCAGTCATTCCAGAAACCCTCAGGGCCAGGGTACTGCATATGGCGCACGAGGGGCACCTGGGGGTGGTCAAGGTGAAGCAGCGCTGCCGTGATACAGTGTGGTGGCCCGGTATAGACTCTGACGTTGAGGAGCTGGTGCGTAACTGCGCCTGCTGCCTTTTGAGTGGGAAAACTGGCCAGCCTGCCACAGCCCCTCTCACCCCGACCCCTTGGCCACCTTCACCTTGGGAACATATTCAGGTCGACATCTGTGGGGAACTTCATGGGGCACCTGCTCATGCCCGCTACCTGCTGGTGGTTCATGATCTTCACTCGAAGTGGCCTGAGGTTTGCCAACTGAGCTCCATCACTGCACACACCATCATAGACTGCCTGGACAACCTGTTTGGACGTTGGGGCCTTCCCAGTGTTGTTACAACAGATAATGGGGCCCAGTTCACCTCAGCAGAGTTCACAGAGTTCCTCACACTACGCTCCATCAGGCACATCAGGACAGCAGTTTATCACCCAGAGAGCAATGGTGGTGTGGAACGACTCAATAAAACTCTCAAAAATGGACTCAGAGCCTGTCTGGAGGAGGGGAGAACCTTCAGCGACGCTCTCAACCAAACCCTCTTGACCATCCGGGCATCCAAGCATTCCACCACAGGAGTTTCACCGGCGATGTTAATGATCGGGCGCGAACTGAAGCAACCCCTGGACTGTCTGAGAGCTGAGCCAGCTCCTGCACGTGGGAGCCCAGAGCTCCAGAAAGCCAGAGCTCAGGTGAAGGGTTCGCAGGCCCGGATGAAAGAGAGGTTTGATGCCACGCACCGAGTGCAGACCCCCTCACTGGCTGCAGGGGATTGGGTCAGGATCAAACGGCTTCATCGGAGAAATAAACTGAAATCATTCTGGTCAGAGCCACTGCGGGTGATAAAGCAATTGGGGCCGGCCACATACAGACTGGAGAATGGGAGTCGTTGGCACGCAAATCGTCTGCACAGGGTCATCGCTAGGGGTTGAACGAGTACATAATTTTTAACCTCGACATTAACATAAAAAAACTCGAACGACGCTCGAGTAGCCGATGACGTCACAGTGTCTTACGATGCAAAATAAATAAATAAATATAAATGCCTAAAAACGTCTTTACAAAAAGAAAAAAAAGACCAACAAAACATTGGGAGCATTTATTATGCTCCTATCATGTATCATACTGCAGATAAGTCACAGGAAAAACAAAACTATTAGTTATTATTATTAATTTTAAAAGTGAAAGTAATGCGCTGAAAACCGAAACTTAAAAAACAAATGGGGCCACAGCCACACCGTACCACCGCCTGCAGCTGTGCAATTTAGGTTTACTTTTAGAGATTGTGTTTATAGGTTTTTGGTAGCTCTAGAGAGATGAATATTTGTTTTTTTTTGTTTGTGAAACGAGAGACAGGAAGCCGTTTCGGCCGTGTTATAATATGGGACCTGCATTGCAACACTGCCCTCTGCTGTCACAATCTACTACAAAGAAAGTCAACACGAAGTAGCGCATTTTATAAAATTATAAACTGTTTTACCTTTTTGACAAGACGGCCTGCTCCATTAACATCCGTGCGCACACAGGAATCCATTTTGTAGCGTCTACTAAAAGCTAAAAGCTGCCCCGCGCGCTGTGAAATGTGACGTCACTACGGCTACCCGAGGTGGACAAAAAAGCCTCGATAGAAGTCAAAGCACTCGAGTTGTCGAAAACTCGGGTACTCTGTTAATGCACTAGTCATCGCCCCACCAGCATCTGCTTCACCGCTGGCCCCAGCAACGGCACTGGGTTGGCAGCCTAGGCCAATGACTATTCGGGTGGGGGATACTCCACCAGTTTTGCCCGACTCCACTCAGCAGCCAGCACGGCCCCAGAGACTGAGGGTCCCGCCTGTCTGGCTTGGGGACTATGTGACAGGGTGATTGTGTTACTGAAGATCTGGTAATCTGTGTTTTATTGAGTCCAGTTTAATCTATTATTCTTTGCAAAGTATTACGTTTTCAAGGGGGTGAAGGGGGGAAAATGTTGTGTTCAGAAATCACAGTGTTTAGTGTGTTTGTTGGGCCTGTAATGTTGTGCACTGTTTGTTACGACATGTTACTGTGCCTTTAAGAGATGCTTTACGGCATGGGTAAATGTGAGGAGGGAGTTTTGAGTTCAGTAAAGTTTGGTGCAACGAAGCGACACAGTGTGGTTATTGAGTCTCCGCGGACGTTACACCTGCCAATTGGGATGTTATAGCACAAATAGGCGTTCAAGGGTAGGGTCCCTGATCTCACCTTGAAAACCAGAGCGAACTGGTCAAATTCCTTTTAAAAGTGATCTTTCTCCAGCTGCAGGTTGTGTACAAAATACTTGTGCACCCATTCTTCTGCCTCTGCAGGACAGTTAAAGGCATAAAGAATGCATAACATATCATTTTTGTATCGTTATTTTATTTATTTAATAAGATTATGATAAAGTCACAAATCAATGATAATAAAGGTATTGTCACACAGTTTTTTGAGAAAAAAAATGTACATGGGTCAATACTGTACATACAAGAAGAAGTGTGTTTTTAACATGTCATCTTGTTTAACATGTGTGTAACATTCTTCATGTGGGTTCCCTCTGTCAGTGCCAATATGATTTTTCTTTCTAGAGCATGTTTAAAAAGAAAAAAATGACCAGAATGCTTTAAAATCTGGTTAAAAACTGGAAGAAAACATTAATTCAATTAAATCCAACATACAATCCAGACAAAAGGGCTAAAAACAATGGAAACACCGCAACAAAGACCTGAAGGGACACAAACTCAACTCAGATTTAAAGCCAATTCTTTATTTTTTAAGTGATTTTTTTTCTGGCAGAAAAGACTGAACTCTGCAGAATACCAACAGGCAGGTTGTCTGGGGGCTGTCATTGAAAAGGCTCAATCCCTTCTTTCGGTGTCAAAAAAAGTCAAGAAGTTATGGTAAATAACTGGGATTCAAAACTTTAATGAAAAGAATCTGAAAATCAATATTGAAATTACTTTTCACCTGTTTCTTGTGCATTCCCTGAGATTTTCTTTTGAAGGTGTTTGCTGTCTCATCAGATTTTTGTTTTTATTCCTATTTATCAGTTTCACTCGAGTTTTGGAGTGTGCAATTCTCGTCCTCTTGATCGCATCATGTCAAATGTATGAAGCAACAACAAACATATGACGTCATGAATAACATTGTATTCAGGTGCTTTTGTCAAGAACACGAAAGCTTGATTTATATGTTGCAAGACACTGAGAACTCTGTTCTCTTTGATGCAGTTGCATGAAAAATTTTATTTCATTTTGGCATTCAAGAGCTTATTCTGTGTACAAGCTCTTGGCAGAACATTTTTCTTACATGGGTATGCATCAAGCATACCCATACACAGAATAGAAAATGCAACCATCTTTACAACTGTTCCAGCAATACCAAAGAGTCAAAAATCTTGTAAATATAGTAAATAAATCCTATTCATTCATCCTTTATTTATACAGGTTAGTCTCACTGAGCCATGAGGACCTGTTTTAAAGAACATGGATGATTTACAGACAACAACGACAATCATACAAAATTATATAAAATGAAAAATAAATAAAGAAGTCAGATTAATTCATCTGTTCCTGCCTTCTCTTGCTGCTGGTCTGTAAGTTACTCACAGCATGTTAGGGTGGGCAGGTCCATTACTTAGAAATTATATCAAGGCAGGGCTTTTTGCAGGTTGACCTGGGTATAGTGGAATATTTTTGTCCTTTAGTGTTATTTATTGTATCCTTTGGTTATAAACCAGTACTGTATCTTCCTTATTGTGACAGAGGGTGCACCAGTTTGTGCAGAGGGGGGGGAAAGGTGATCTGGTGCAGTGAGAAGTCAGACTCCAGTACTATGAGGATGAACTGCATGTTTAGCCAGTCCAGAACCAGACAGCAACAGATGATTATTTTTAATATTTTTGAGTTGGTGTAACTTCTCCTGGTGAGGAGGAGAAGAGCAGTGTGTGACAACTGTATGTATTCTCAGAAAAACCTCGCACAGCGCCACTTGTTCTCCTTCATATCTTGTCTGCTTCATTGTTGTCAAGGAAGCAGACTTGATTCGAGATATCACCAGCAGCCATCTCTAATTGAAGCACACGTGCAAATTACACCCCTGTTTATTCGTTTTGATGATCACATCCACGAGCAGTCAGCTGTGAAATAGAAACCTACACTCTACCAGGTCAGCCTCATCGTCTCTGCAGGATTCCTACAAACTGATCTACCTCGTGCTTGTTACAAATGTATGACCAACACGACGTCTTTGTATTCTCACCGACAGACCTCTGCTGCAAACGAAAAGAGCAGCAGGAACTACAGTACATGAATTATCAAACAGCCACAATCAAATGAATCAGTGCTGCAGCTTTGTTCAAACGCTCTGATTTTTTTATTTCAAGAGGCACAGAACAGAACAGACCTTAATGGAATAACATTTTCATCGTGCCTTTTTTCCCTCCACTCGAAGGTGAAATGAAGGCTTCACTGTGTGCTCAATTTATGGAAGTGCTACTATCCAAATTACTTTGAGATGGAATGTCGCTGTTGCCGTGGAGACGTGCTGAGGAGGGAAGCCAGCCGATGTGACAGCCACAAGAAAATCTCTGCAATTTAAAGCACAAAATTGTCACTTCATTACGAGGAGGGAGAATTATTTACTTATTCATTTATTTATGAAATTTGTTCATTTTTAAAATACAACACAAAACAATCCCATAAATAATAACATACAAAATTTAAAAATGAAAGGTAGCAGAAAGAAGAAGAAATCTTATATCTGCCCCTTTAATTAGTTCAATCAAAAATAATCTTCAGTAACAAAACAAAATGAATAACTCTTTCTAATTTTCTAACT
>JBBPBX010016819.1:0-47614 GCA_038048925.1 Garcialebias charrua | reverse complement strand
TGAGGAATTTTATAACAACATCATGAGACGTCACGCTCAGAGTATGTTTTGTAAATAACTCTCAGCTACTACCACCTCAGAGTTAGACTCAACATCTGTAACACTGACTGAGTTAGACACATTCATGTGTTGTCTGTTGTTAACTGTGGCGGCCATCTTTATTTGGACTGATTTCAAAGTCAAATCACTTCTAAATGTTCCCACAATGATTACTTTCTGGAAGTTTCCTTTAACTCTGTCCAGTGGTTATTGAGATATTTTGCTAACAGACAAACAAGATTGACTGAAACAATTATTGCTAAAGTTTTAAACAAAGATGTTGTGCATTGAGTGGCACTTGGAGTATGTTTTATGAAAGAATCTTGGCTCTATCTCTGTCGAATGTTAGCAAAATATCTGTGAAACTGACTGAATTATAGACATTTCTGTGTTTCTAACTTGCGTTTTCTGTTCAACCATCAAGAACTGGGTCGGCTCCAAAACTTAAATCAGTTGTAGACGTACATCCACTGATTATCTCTGGAAAGTTTCATTAAAATATCTTCACTGGTTCATGAGATATTTTGCTAACAGACAGAGTTCAGTTTAAGAATTTAATGTCAGAATTTTAAATCAAGGTCTCAGACAATCTATTAGTGCTCAGACTGTGTGTTGGGCATTCCTCTCAGCTACTACCACCCCAAACGACACATCAATATATGTAAAACCAGTGGCGGGCCGTGCATTTCATACCTAGGCCTTCAGTAGTGCTCCGTCTGAATCAATCCAACCCTCAATAACTTTGAGACATCACAGCTTCCATTCATTCAGAATTGAAATAGACTTCTGGACAGAAGTCGAAACGTTTTCTGCAACAAATAAAGTCCAGTTGATCCTGCATTGAACGCCTTTTTTGATCTGTCCCTTTGCTTTGAACACATGTTATTTGGCTTCACTGACCAACCATCGGCTAAAAGAAAATGTTTAATTTAATTAATCTTATTATATATTTAGACAAATCCACAGATGCTGTTACACTAATCAAAAACCACTCATTTCCATTTTTGAAAATGAGGTCAAACAAAATATTAAAACTATTAGACAGTCCACCAACATGAAACCATAAAACTTGTACTTTATGTATCTCTTTAATGTATTTGTGTAACATGTTGTTCTAATTCTTTGACTCGATGTTTGTAACCCCCTGGAGACTGTCATTATATTGTATTGTTGTTCTGCTTTGTATTTACAATAAAGTACAAAATAAACCAGTACTAGACTACAGAAGTATTGTTTATAACTCAGCTTCAGATACAACTTTAGAAAAATGAAACATCATTCAAATCAGACATTAAGAATGATTACAGGTGCCTTTAAACAACACATACAGGATGAAGATTAGTAGAAATGGGAGAACCAGCACTGAACACCAGAATGGACCAGTTGGCTCTAAACTACTGGACAAATGTAAAAGGTCCTGAACAGAAGCATCCAACACAAGAAGTGTTCAAACCATACTGGGAAAAGACAAGAACCATTTCAAAAGCTTTGGTTGGACCATGAATCAGAAAACTACAGAAATTCACATCAATAATATTATTGTGAGCCCAACAGAACCAGAACCAGTCATACAACCATGGATACTCACAGACCCAGTAGTAGATCTGAAATTATTATGAAATAAAGGAAATTAAAAAAATATTCAAATACTGTACAGTTATAGAATACATTATTCAATAATATGGATTCATTAAATGAAATAGATATAAAACTGAGTCGAGCAGAAATAAAAAGCATTAAAAAGGAAAAAATGAGGGAAAGATGGAAAAACAACAGGAAGAAGAAAGAAAAGGTTGATGGTTTCATAGAATTCAACAACAAACAGGAGAAATGAGGAGATCTGAAAGAAACAGGAGGAGGAAACATCACATCACGTCTCATATTTGGACACACAGGATTGAACAGAACATTATTCATAACAGGGAAGCATCATAAATGTGACTACTGTGGAGAAGATGAGACCATAGAACATGAGTTATTGAACTGACAGAAATACAGACATGAAAGAAGTCAACTGATGAACAGTCTCACTGAAATCAAAGAAAATTTGATGCAGATGAATTATTGCAGAATTCAAAAGATAATGGTGCTCAGGTTTTAATACAATATCTAGCCATTAATTAATAAATAAATAAATTAATTTGTTTGTTTACATTGTTTGAGTCCACCTCCTCACCAGTTTGTGGTGGTAATGCACCAAATTGTTATTTGCCAACCACTAATGCCGTGTAACAGTTTTGTTGTTTAATGAATTTGATAAAAATGCACCATATTTATAATATTTTTCTTGTTTTGCAGAAAAGTTTATCTAGTAGTTATTAGAAATGTTTATTTTAATCTTTGTGGAAACTACAAGTTCCTTTTGTTTGTGTTGTGACTTCGCCCCCTGGTGGTGGCTGCTGGTAAATATGTGGACATGACGTCACCTTTTTGGCCTTGTTTTCCTTCGTGATGTTCAAGATGGCGCTCTAAACGGACACAATTTGGGAGCTCTGATATTCAACCGACACATTTTCATATATTAAAGGGAGTTGTTTGCTACAAGGAGACATTCTGCTGACAAGGTACCATAATAAGTGTATAGACACTGTAGAGTGATGTGAAGGTGCAGAAAGAAGAAAACACGAGTCCAGCAAACTATCCACCGCTAGCGTAGCTAACAACAAGCTAGCTGGATCTAAAAGTTCGACCGCTGCCAGCATGCATGATTATATTAGCCCAGATGTTGATGAGGGGATGGAAGCAGAGTTTACACCTCTGCCCGTGACACCCTCCAAGGTTTACAGCAGAGAAACAAAGGAAGCTACAAGATACAGAGTTTCCTTCGTGTTGAGAAGCTACGTCTGGATTTAGCTCCGTGATTTATTTCAATTACTGATGAAAAAGACTTCTCGTGAGTCAAATACTTTATTCTGTGATTTAGTTCCAAGCTGCTGCTGCCAGAGGATTGTAACACTGCAGCTTCTTGTCTGTGGAGAGGAAGTTAGTTCACTCAGATCAAAAATTATCTGGACTCATTTAACATCTTACCTCTCCATCAATCTGGTTTCAGGAAAAAACACAGCACAACAACTGCTTCTCTGAAGGTTCTGAATGATGTTGTTGAAGCATTGGATGCTAAGGACTATTGTGCTGCACTTTTCTTAGACCTGTCTAAAGCTTTTGACACTGTGGATCATAACATCCTGTGTCATAAGCTCTCAGAAATCGGTTTCTCTGATCACACCATCGGTTGGTTTTCTAACTATCTTTCCAATCGGAGGCAATGTGTTCAACATAACGGTACTTCTTCCAGCTATTTAACAGTTAAAAATGGTGTACCACAAGGCTCAGTTTTAGGACCCACTCTCTTTACAATCTACATAGCTAATGTAGGTCACTGCATCCCTGATGCATCCTTACATTTCTATGCTGATGATACAGTTGTTTATTGCCGAGCTAAAACAGTAGCTAAGGCTTTCCAGTTACTGCAATCCGCTTTTGACATCATCCAGTCAGATTTGTTCCGTCTCAAACTTGTCCTAAATGCTGATAAAACAAAAGGGATGTTTTTTTCAAATAGGAAGGCGGTTCCAGCAGATCCTCCTCTGATTTTATCTTCAAATGGTGTCCCTATTGAGTTTGTTGATTCCTATAAATATCTGGGTATCCTGATCGATTCACATCTCTCTTTTAAACTCCACGTGGAAAACCTAGTGAAGAAACTGAAAGTTAAACTGGGTTTCTTTTTCAGAAACAGATCATGTCTATCACTGAATGTTAGGAAACGCCTTGTGTCTGTGACTTTCCTTCCCTCCATTGATTACGGTGACATTCTCTACATGAATGCTCCTACAAGCACCCTGCGGATGTTGGATGTTGTCTATCATGGTGCACTAAGATTCATAACTGGTTGTGATTATCGTACCCACCACTGCACCCTGTATTCACTGGTTAACTGGACATCATTAACCTCACGCAGACTCTTCCACTGGTACATTTTCATCTTTAAATCACTTCTTGGTCTGCTGCCCTCATACATCTCCTCCTACATGTCTTTGCGTGAGTGCAGCTACAGTGTGCGCTCTCAGGACATGATTACCTGCAGTGTTCCGTCAGTGAGGACTGAACTTGGAAAAAGGGCCTTCTCCTACTCTGCTCCTGCTTCATGGAATATCTTACAAAAAGATCTGAAGCTCTCGACCTTGACTTCTCTAAATGGTTTTCAGAATCTGTTGGAATCCTGGCAAAAACCAATGCAGATTTGTTCCTGTCTTTGATTTTATACGTCTACCTTATAATGTTTTGCTAGTTTTTTGATACTTTGTTAAAAAAAAAAAAAAAACTTTCTTTTGTTTTTTTCTCTCTTTTGTTTTCTATTGTTTATTGTTTGTTTGTTTATTGTTTATTGTTTAAGGAAATTCTACCACTGCTGTTCATTGTTCTTTAGTTTTAGCAGGTCGCTTTCGTAAATGAGCCCATGAGGTTCAAAAGATTTACCTGACTAAATAAAGGTTGAATGAATGACTCTGTTAGCATGTGTAGCTGTTAGCATGTGTAGCTGTTAGCATGTGTAGCTGTTAGCAGGTGTAGCTGTTAGCATGTGTAGCTGTTAGCATGTGTAGCTGTTAACATCTGTAACTGTTAACATCTGCCGCTGTTAACATCTCTAGCTGTTAACATCTGTAGCTGTTAACATCTGTAGCTGTTAACATCTGTAGCTGTTAACATCAGCAGCTGTTAGCATCTGCAGCTGTTAGCATGTGTAGCTGTTAACATCTGTAGCTGTTAACATCTCTAGCTGTTAACATCTGTAGCTGTTAGCATCTGTAGCTGTTAGCATCTGTAGCTGTTAGCATCTGTAGCTGTTAACATCTGTAGCTGTTAACGTCTGTAGCTGTTAACGTCTGTAGCTGTTAACGTCTGTAGCTGTTAACATCTCTAGCCGTTAACATCTGTAGCTGTTAACATCTGCAACACTTTGTTGCAGCTGTGGTTGTTTTAAAGGGCTCTATAAATAAAGTATTATTATTATTATCTGTAGCTTTTGGCATCTGTAGCTGTTAGCATCTGTAGCTGTTAGCATGTGTAGCTGTTAGTATGTGTAGCTGTTAACATCTGTAGCTGTTAACATCTGTAGCTGTTAACATCTGCCGCTTGTTAACATCTGCCGCTGTTAACGTCTGTAGCCGTTAACATCTCTAGCTGTTAACATCTGTAGCTGTTAACATCTGTAGCTGTTAACATCTGTAGCTGTTAACATCTGTAGCTGTTAACATATGTAGCTGTTAGCGTCTGTAGCTGTTAGCGTCTGTAACTGTTAACGTCTGTAGCTGTTAACATCTGTAGCTTTTAACATCTGTAGCTGTTAACGTCTTTAGCTATTAACATCTGTAGCTGTTAACATCTGTAACTGTTAGCGTCTGTAGCTGTTAACATCTGTAGCTGTTAACATCTGTAGTTTTTAGCATCTGTAGCTGTTAACGTCGGTAGCGGTTAACATCTGTAGCTGTTAACGACTGTAGCGGTTAACATCTGTAGCTGTTAGCATCTGTAGCTTTTAACATCTGTAGCTGTTAACATCGGTAGCTGTTAACGTCTGTAGCTGTTAACATCGGTAGCTGTTAACGTCGGTAGCTGTTAACGTCTGTAGCTGTGTGCGATATGGCCTAAAATTCATATCACGATATGTATTGTGAAGGGTGGCGATAACGATATATATCGCAATATGTTTTTGGAATAAAACTTGCAATAGAAATAAATTTAAAAAAAGCATAGGGTGTCCTTTTGCCATAATTTATTTTGAAAACTGCTATACAGTATCTGTGGCTTTGACCAGAGGGTCTCGTAGTAAACCCACACAACCCACACACAACACAGTGTTCTGTTCACAGATCAGAGAGCAGGTTTCGCTAAAGCTGACCAACGTTTACTTTAACTTTAGACACAAAAAAACTTTCGACAGAACGCACCGTTTTGCGCATGCGTCCGTATACGGCAAAACTACGGCAAGCCGGACGAAGTTAGCTTATAGCTTCGATACTTAGCGCTCGAAGAAAAGACTTTAACACCACTTACACACAGTTTTAAACTAAAAAAAGTAAAGATTAAATCTGACAACTCTGATTTAAAGCTGACCAACGTTTACTTTAACTTTCGACAAAAAAAAAAAACTTTCGACGGAACACAGCGTTTTGCACATGCGTCCGATGGCAACACAACGGCAAGCCGGACAAACTTAGCTTGTAGCTTCGCTATTAGCACGTGAAGAAAAGACTTTTAACACCACTTACGCACAGTTTTCAACACAAAAAAAGTATCGATTAACTCTGACAACACTCTGACAACTCTGTTTGTACACTTCAACACCACTGATGCACAGTTTTAAACTAAAAAAAGTAACAATTAAATCTGACAACTCTGATTTTGCGGTTAGCCGGTAGAAGACAGATCTCTATCATAGGCTAAATTTATATCGTTTATACCGTGTACCGGTTATATTGCGCATCCCTAGTAGCTGTTAACGTCTGTAGCTGTTAGCATGTGTACCTGTTAGCAGCTACGTCTCGTTGTTGCGTGCTTGGATAATCTAGTCTCGTAACTGTGTGTGTGTTTTTCTGTGTAGGAGCAGGAGCTTCACGTCAGACCTCCACCAACCACATGTTTGTTCTCTAACAGGTATGGTTGTAATTTCTAGTAAAATTGTTCAATATTATACTTCGGTCCAGCAGCCTCCACTTCTAAAAGTCAGCGCTCACGCGGTTTGGTTGTGCACGCGCTAACACCATGAATTAGGTAGTCACGCTTGCGAGGTTCTTTCAAAATAAAAGCTGATGTGTGTCTCCTGTTGGTACAAACTCTGTACATAAAACACATGTTAGCACTGGAAGCTGTAATGGGACCAACATTCCTGCTCAGCTGTTTCCACTAAAAGTTTGAATGTCGCCCCCATATCCAAAGAGTAGAGAACTTTTTGTGTTGCTAAGTTAAATAAATAAAAAACTTCAATGTGTTTTTCATGTTTTGACTCTAGATGATTGAAGTCATTCTTGCTGGTCTATGTTCATAAATGATTTTTAATGTCCTCCTGTGAATATGGATCCATAATATTTAACTTTTGTCTCTGTTTTGTGGTTATTTGTATGTTCATTATGTGAGAATGTTACATTGTTTTCCCTGAAGTTTCCATTAATATTAAAACAAAACTCTTAGTTTCCAGTGACCAGTCTCACTTCAGGCTGACTGTAGAACATCTCCAGATGTTTTTATGTTTTTCGTGTTGTACTTCATTGTCTGTGTTGCCTGTTGCGTGTTTGTTTGTCCAGCACTTTGGTGTGGACTTGTTCCTGTTTAAAGTGCTTTATAAATAAAATGGTATGGTATGGTATGTTGCTCACCAAATGTGACCAAGATCTCATGTGGAATTTCAAAATAAAGGCCCCCCAAAGTTGAACATTTTCCATGTAAATTTCCCTAAGTTGCTGTGTTTATTGCTCGTTCTTCAGGATGTTGTAGAAACAGTGAGGGTAAGTACGACTTTACCACAAATCACATAATTACTGTGCAGAAAGTTTGTCTCATTGAAATGCAACATAGTTCAAGTAAAAACAGGAATGTTTAATTTAAAATAATTTATATGTAGGGGTGTAACGAGATCTCGTTGTACGAGATCTCGCGATATTAAACTCCCGCGATATCTCTCGTTGAGAGGTAACGTTGTCTCGCGAGTAGCTAATGCTAGCAGCCCCTAGCAAGTCAGCGTCACGGACAGCATGGCTTCGCCGGATGAAGTTGCTATAGAAGACGCCCCAACTACTGATGGAGGGTCCCGGCGCTGCCGACGCTGCCCCGGATGTAAAGACACACTTGTGTAAACACCGGTGTGACCGGTGTTGCCAGATAGAGTCCCACCCACCCAAAGCACTCTTTACCCGCAAAAGTCAGAAGGAAAATCGCGGTGAACCGCCCAATCTGGCAACACTGGTGAGTGACGGCTGCAGATTCAGTGCTGATGCGGATATTTATGTTCAATTTTTGGAAAGTCCTGCGTGAATATCTATTTTTTTTAAACAAAGTTGAACGTTCTAAGGTCTAAGGAGATTCAATCAGTAAAATGAAGACATCAGTTGAGTTTGTAATACATGTTAAAACAGAATAAAAGCCTTTTTGCGGCATAAAACCGATCTTTGAAGTTTTCTTGAACTAATATTAAAATCTCGTTCTCGCGAACTCTGTAATTTGTCTCATCTCGAGAGTTTTGTGTATCGTTACACCCCTATTTATATGTCTTAATATTTTTATGTGACAATAACCATTTGGAAAAATAACAGTTAAAATTGTACATTAATTTCAGAAATGACATTTATAACATTTTAACATCAAGTGTTTCTTTTTACTGGTAAATTTTGAGAATTACAAGAGCTTTGTGTTATTTGTGCATGTCGACCAAAATCACTGGAGGTTTCTGGTTAGTGTGCATAAAAATTATACTTATTGTTCTCTGAGAACATTTTAATTTAAAGTTTCATATTTTTATTTGTACAGAAACTCTGTGAACCACACAGTCTTTGTGGTGGATCAAGTTCAGCAGAAGACAATTCAAAACCTGCTGCAAAATAGAATAGAAGAGACCTTTATTATCATTGCACATGAATACAGTGAAATCTGGGTTTGCTTCCCAGAACAAAAGTAAAAACAGTAAAATATAAAACAATATAAAAATATAAACTGTATTAAAGTTAATAACAGGTTTGAAACACTCCAAATGTGCAACACAAGCAGATTGATATTACACCAGTTGTCCCTTATTCAGTTTTTATTACAGATTTTGTTAAGTTCAGTAACGGTGGACAGATAAAAACTATATTTAAATCTGTTTGTTCTTGTCTTGATTGATCTGTACCTTTTCCCTGATGGTAACAGTTCTCATATAATAAATAATAATATAAATAAATCATCCACAAATAATTTTGTAACAACAGCAAGTATGACGTCATTAACAGCTTTTATTTTGAAAACTCACAAAGGTTACCATAATTCATAGTGTTTGTGTGCACAACAAAACCATCATTTTGGAAGTGGAGACTGGCTTGACAGCATTTTTTACTGCCTGATGTTCTCAGAGTTGGGGCAGGAGCTACATGTCAGACCACCACCAACCACATGTTTTTTTTCTGTTACAGATGAAGTTCATGTTAATAAATGTTGTGAAGCTGAGAAGAGTTCCTGGGTGAGCGATTCATCAGTTCACTGGTATCAAACCAAACATCAGGGTTACACAGGTATGTATTTATTTACTGCAGTCTAAAGTGAAGTGTGGAGCTAAGCTGTGTTAGGAACTGTTTGGATCCTGCAGTCAAGCTGTCCACCATTCAGATTTTTTAAAATCTTGCTCTTCTTCACAGCTTGTTACAGCATCACGATGTGTTCAATTTCAACTAGAAAATGCACTCCGCTACACCAACATATCCAGGAATTCAGAAATAGAAAATGTCTTGTATATTAGTTTATTTCTTGACATATCATCAGAACAGTCACTTCAATACTGTCCACTTATTAAAATGCTCCACCAACAAACAAAAACTCATGATGTCATCAACAAGTTTCATTCAAAATAATATTTTAAGTGGTTTTACTGTGATATATATACATACATATATACACAGAATGTCATAAAAACTTATGTAATTCCTCAGGAAAAAAAAATAATTAGCAAGAACATAAGTTTTGTCCTACAGATTATAAACTCTTATTTGCCACAGGTGTTGAGAAATTCCAGAAGTTTGTTCAACTCAGTTCTGGTGGTTTTGCAGTGATGACAGGATGCATCCATGCAGCCTATGTGAATTATAATTCTGTGGACAGAGGGTGGGAGTGTGTGCAGGCTGGGGAGTTTTACAAGAATGATGAGGACTGTGGCTCCTTGGATACAAAGTGTAATGACATTGAAGTAATTAATTTATTGTGGGACTGAATATCAGTGAATGAGCGTGATCGGATGAAAAATTGTGTGAAGAGATGCTGATGGTGGACAATTGGGGCTGTGTGGAGGGAGGGGGAGATCTGCAGATGATTTCTGCAACAATGATAACGCGACAGTGGAAAAAGACAGGCAAGCCATTTCACTAGTGTGATCTGCTTTGTGGATACATGATGAGGAACAGGAAATTCGAAGTGGGGGTTTGGGAGGGGGGGTGTTATTTTGAAGAAAAAGTGAAGTTTGCTGTGGACTTTGGGCATCCCCAACCAGGAGGGAAAAGTCTTGCAGACTGAGGCCCTGTACACACGTAGCCGGATATCATTAAAACCGAATAGTTTATCGTGCGGTTTGGCCTTTCATCCACACGTGAACTCCAGTTGATGTAACTATAAACAAATAATAAAAAAACTCCGACCAAAGTGGAGATTTGAGAATTCTCCACTTTCAAGTTTGCGTGTGGACTTTCAGAACCGGAGGTTTCTGCTCCAACTGGAGCGGCGCTGATGTCACATAATGCTCGGAGAAAAAAAGCTCTAAAATGTCAACATACCTGCTCTGACATGATTCCCAGTCGACATTTCCTGCGTTTTATTAACTTTGTACTCCAACACGTTATTTAATAGTAGTTCAACCTCGCGGTCTGTCCACACAAATGAACAAAGGAAAAAAAGAAATAATAACAGGAAGTTGTGGGTTGCTTTGAAGGGTTGTGACTGCACTACACTGCCACCTATGGGTTCGGCATATTCTTTACAATGCTCTGGTGAAAATAAACGGGGACATGTAGACAAACATTTTAAATATCCGAACATGTATGTACAGAGATTTTTTTTGTGTGCAGATATTCGTTTTTCAAACACCAGGCTACATGTGTACAGGGCCTGAAAGTGTCAAATTAGTTTTTCAGCTGGATGCTATGATGCACTGAATGATGGGGGTGTTTGTCTCTCCAGTTGTGATGTGACCTGTAAATTATTTTTTACAGTGTACTGCTGAATGAAGAGATGAGATTCACACAAGAAATATGTTTTTTAGCTTTTGTATTAAACACATGAAAATTAGAACACAAAATTAAACTGTTGAAATAAAATAATTAATTTAACCCTTGCTTTAGTTTCAGTTTAGTCCATAACCTGCAAACTAGTCACTTTTCACCGAAATTCGCCGATTTCAAATTAAAATATGTCATTTACGTGAGTTGTGTAGATACGAAGAGTTTTTGTTTTCGGGGTGTGTGTGTGTGTGTGTGTGTGTGGGGGGGGGCGTCAGTGGCATGTTGGATGGCATCATTTCTCTTTTTTACTCCCATTGTTGTTGTTAAGCACTTTGATAACAGTTTCAGTTTTAAATGTTCTCTACAAATAAAGTTGACTTGACTTTAAGAAACAGTGTTCCTCCTCGATCACTTGGCTCAGCAGGCGCTCATCTCCTTTGAAGTTTTTGTTGACAGGGCAGAGAGAGGAGGTCAAAAACACCTCTGTGTCATGCGCTAGCTTACAACTATGATAGTGACTTCAGCTGTTGACCGGTGCAGGGGATCGTAGGAGAAACGGAGTGTGTAGCATCTAATAATAATAATAATAATAATAATAATTGTCTAATCTTGTCATCTGCGTATGTTTCCCATACACAGACGAAATTCGTCTCTGCATTTAACCCAACCACCTACCAGGCGGTGCAGTGAGCAGCCATAGAAGGCGCTCGGGGAGCTGGAGAAATAGGTGTGCACTCATAGACACCCCAAGATGTGTAGTGGCCGGGACGCGAACCCGCGTCCTTCGGGTCCCAAGTCAAACGCCCTAACCACTACACCATCTTGGCTCCTAAGCTAGCATGTCTGCATTGTGCGTGGCAAGATTTTACCCCAAGATTTGAAAAGTCCACCTGCTGGAGTTATAGAGAATAATACAGTCAATCACTCAATCAAACTTTATTTATAGAGCCCTTTTCAGCAGCCAGAAGGTGCACAAAGTGCTGAACAATACAGAAGTAAAAACAAACAATTAAAAATAAAAAAAGCCAGTTAAAAATTAAAAACGATTAAAGGAGACCACAGATAGGTTTTTAAAATTTTTATGGTATGTCTTTGGGGTATCCAGACAGTGTTCATTCAATTTAATACACAAAATAATTCTTAGATAATCAATTATACCCTTTTTAATTTTGCCATTTTTAACTTTCGTTTTGAACGACCGGTTTATGATAATGAGATCTCGTGGCACGCCCTTCAAAGATCTGCTTACATTAACTCCGCCCTCCAAAGGCAGACGAGGATGTCTGAACTCACGTTACTGCCACCCAGAGCCGAGCTGAGCTGTAACTGGACCGCAACGTATTTATTGATCAGACGTGTACAAGTTGTCGTGTCATTTTAAATTTTTCCTCTGTAATAAATGTCCAACTCCCTCCCTGACGTCTCCCTCCCTCTCCCTGTGCGCGCGAGCTGGAGGTAGCGGAGCGGATGTCACTCGCGGACACACACACACACATACACACACACACTCACAGCGGGGCTGTCTTGTTATCTGTGTCCCTCGCTCAGCCGCGCGCCGGGCCCGGCACACACACACACACATACACACACACGGGTTTGTCAATGAGGTTTAGCGGTACGTAGTCTGTCCTGCTAATGACACATAAACCAACACACACACACACACACAGCAACATGCTGCATCGCTGTTCATTCAAGCCTCCCATCTGAAAACTATCAATTTTAAATCTGCTTAGTGCGCGCTCCATTATCTGGGCCAGGAGGGTCAGAGAGTTAGCTGGCTAGACTCTGTGACATTTTTAGCCATTGTCCTGACATGAACTCAGGAAAAACAACCGTCAACTCTTTTATACTGAAGTGGGTTGAGCCTAACCAGGGGTTGCTAGGTGAGGGGCTGGACTCGGGTTCAAGGTGGGTTGTCATGGCGCTTGTGACGTCACAAGCGCAATGATTTCAAAACAAAACCTATCTTATCACAGTAAAATAAATATACTTAGAGTAAATAAACCACTGGGTGCATTTTTTTGGCTTTAGGACTGTTTTTTTATGAAGTAAATACCCAAAGTTGAGTAAAAAAAAACATTAAAAAGTGAATTTTGAATATGTGGTCCCCTTTAAGACATAACGAGAATGACAAAGAAATAATAGGTATTAAAAGTTAGCTCTTAATTTTAGTTTTAGCAGGTCGCTTTCGTAAATGAGCCCATGAGGTTCAAAAGATTTACCTGACTAAATAAAGGTTGAATGAAAAAAAAAAAAGCCTGCCTGAATAAAAAGGTTTTAAGATTAGATTTAAAAAACTTAATATCAGTGATGGAGCGCAAGTCTTGAGGTAGCTGATTCCAGAGTCTGGGTGCAACAACAGAAAAGGCCCAGTTACCCCATAGTTTGTAGTTGGTCTTTGGGACAGACGGGAGAAATGTATTAGATGATCTCAGTGTTCTCCTATAATCACGGACAGCTACAAGATCAGTCAAATATAGTGGGGCAAGACCATTGAGAGCTTTAAAAGTGAATAATAAAATTTTTAATTTAATTCTAAAATCGATTGGAAGCCAGTGGAGAGAAAATAAAACAGTAATGTGCTCACATCTGGAGGTGTTGGTTAAAATGCGAGCTGCAGCATTTTGGACCAATTGAAGGCATCTAATGGAGGATTGGGAGATTCCTGCATACCTGTATAGGGAATTGCAGTAGTCGAGCCTTGAGGTGATAAAAGCATGAATGGCCTTTTCCAAATCAAAACGATACAGGCCTCAAACCGTTCAATTGTCTTGGGCCTTCTTTGTCGCACCTTCTCTTTATGATGTGCCAAATGTTCTCTATAGGTGAAATATCTGGACTGCAGGCTGGCCATTTGAGTACCCGGATCCTTCTCCTACGTAGCCTTGATGTTGTGATTGCTGCAGAATGTGGTCTGGCATTATCTTGTTGAAAAATGCAGGGTCTTCCCTGAAAGAGATGACGTCTAGATGGGAGCATATGTTGTTCTAGAACCTGAACATAGTTCTCTGCATTAATGGTGCCTTTCCAGACATGCAAGCTGCCCATGCCACAAGCGCTCATGCAACCCCATACCATCAGTGATGCAGGCTTCTGAACGGAGCGTTGATAACAACTTGGGCTATCCTTGTCCTCTCTGGTCCGGATGACATGGCGTCCCAGAGTTCCATAAAGAACTTCAAATCGTGACTCATCTGACCACAGAACAGTCTTCCATTTTGCCACACTCCTTTTTAAATGACCCCTGGCTAGGGATGCGCGGTATAACCGGTACATGGTATAAACGATATAAATTTAGCCTACGATAGAGATCTGTCTTCTACCGGCTAACCGCAGAAAATCACAGTTGTCAGATTTAATCTTTACTTTTTTTAGTTTAAAACTGTGCATAAGTGGTGTTGAAGTGTACAATCGGAGTTGTCAGAGTTAATTATACTTTTTTAAAATTCAAAACTGTGCGTAATAGTGGTGTTAGTCTTTTCTTCGAGCGCGAAGTATCGAAGGTATAAGCTAACTTCGTCCAGCTTGCCGTAGTTGCGTAAAACGCTGCGTTCCGTCGAAAGTTTTTTTTTTTTGTCGAAAGTTAAAGTAAGCGTTGGTTAGCTCTAAATCAGAGTTGTCAGATGTAATTACTTTTTTTAGTTTAAAACTGTGCATAAGTGGTGTTAAAGTCTTTTCTTTGAGCGCTAAGTATCGAAGCTATAAGCTAACTTTGTCCGGCTTGCCGTAGTTGTGCAAAACGCTGCGTTCCTTCGAAAGTTTTTTTTTTTGGTCTAAAGTTAAAGTAACCGTTGCTCAGCTTTAAAGAAACCTGCCCTCTGATCTGTGAACAGAACGCTGTGTTGTGTGATTTTACTGCGAGACCCTCTGGTCAAAGCCACAGAGGAAACTGGTTCTTCTTCTTCTGGTTGCCTTGTCA
The DNA here is from genome assembly GCA_038048925.1 of Garcialebias charrua. NCBI lineage: Eukaryota > Metazoa > Chordata > Actinopteri > Cyprinodontiformes > Rivulidae > Garcialebias > Garcialebias charrua. Next base: position 32,701 of record JBBPBX010016819.1, on the reverse strand, counting down.
GCTCTCCTTAAAGCTGAAGGAGACGCCCTCTAGAGGGTTGGAGGGTGAAGTGTTTTCAGTGTAAAATGCTGCTCTGTTGTTCATTTATTAAGTGACAATACAGTATTGGAAACTGTTAAGAGTTAACAACATATTCTTTAGTTTAAAACTTATGGCTAAAACTACACAAGATATATTTTGCACTGTTTTGCACTACAAGAAAGAAGTTTAATGCTTGAGTTGTTAATTATTTAAAAACTCTGGACCTAGTAGTGACATTTTCTTAATAGAGATTATTTTGTGGTGTAGCAGTTTTCAAAATAAATTATGGCAAAAGGACACCCTATGTTTTTTTAAATTTATTTCTATTGTAAGTTTTACACCAAAAACATATCGCGATATATATCGTTATCGCCACCCTTCACAATACATATCGTGATATGAATTTTAGGCCATATCGTACATTCCTACCCCTGGCCCAGTGCAAACGTCTGTGCTTGTGGAGCTTGCTTAGAAATGCCTTCCTCTTTGCACTATAGAGTTTCAGCTGGCAACGGCGGATGGCACGGTGGATTGTGTTCACTGACAATGCTTTCTGGAAGTATTCCTGAGCCTATTCTATCATTTCCTTGACAGTGGCATTCCTGTTTGAGGTGCAGTGATGTTTAAGGGCCCTGAGATCACAAGCATCCAGTAGAGTTTTACGGCCTTGACCCGTACGCACAGCGATTGTTCCAGATTCTCTGAATCTTTTGATGATGTTATGCACGGTTGATGATGATAACTTAAACGTCTTTCCTATTTTACGCTGGGTAACACCATTCTGGTATTGCTGCGCTATCTTTCTGTGCAACAATGGTGGAATTGGTGATCCTCTTACCATCTTGGCTTCTGAGAGACACTAGCCGTGTTTCCATCAAGGTTTCTAGGTGCGCATTTTGAAGCATCGCATCAGAAAAGCTAAATGGAAACGGCAAAATGCGAGTTAACTTCCCCTAATTCACCCCAAAGTTGATACGCTCGCTTGAGGTGGTTTTTGGGGGTTTCGAAACAGAGCTGATGCGCAAAACGACAGATGGAAACGGATTTGCCGACTCAGTGCTACCATAGCGAACATTCACGTCACGTGACTGATCAGCTGTTTCCGCTCCGGACAACATGTAACATCGCTAAAACTAGTTGGCATGACAGAATAAATACAACTTGCCCGATAGCAACACGTACCTGAAATATTCTCTCCATTTTGACGAGATGTGTGGCCGGGTTCTGTTTTCAACCGCTACTTCCTGTTTACTGTAGACATGCGTAACGCTGACGTCTGACGTAATGACGCTGACGTCTGACGTAATGACGCTGTGTGTGGCCCGGTAGATGCGATTCAAGCCAGTTGATGGAAACCCTTCTGCTTCGCATTAATTTGTATTTACATATTTGCGAGATTTCAAAAATTAGCTCAAAATTCGAAATGAAAATAGATGGAAACAGGGCTACTGACACGCTGAGAACCTCTTTGTATACACAATCATGTTGTCAGTTGACCTAATTAGTGTTAATTGGTCTTCCAGCTGTTCATTATATGCTCCATTTCCTTTTTCCAGCCACTTATTGCTAGGGTTGGGCATCGTTTGAATTTGAGCGATTCCAGTTCCGATTCTGATTCTTCCTTTCAATTCAGATTCCTTTCGATTCCAGATTCTGATTCTTTTTGTAGGCTGGGTAAAAAAAAAAGACATTTCAATTCCACACACTTTCTACAGAACAGCTGTGTCAACTCTTGAAACTGTGCCTGCAGTCAACCTACTTCACATATGGGGAGCAATATTATAGGCAGAAACATGGGTGTGCTATGGGGTCTCCAGTTTCTCCTATTGTTGCCAACCTGTACATGGAGGAGGTAGAAAAGAAAGCCTTGACGTCCTTTTCAGGGAGACCACCAAGTCATTGGTTCAGGTATGTTGACGACACCTGGGTTAAAATTAAATCTCAGGAAGTCCAACATTTCACTGATCACATCAACTCTGTGGATAAATATATCAAGTTCACACGAGAAGATGTAAAAAATGGCAGGTTGGCTTTCTTGGACTGTGAGGTCTCAGTTTCTGATAGAGGAAATTTGCAAACTGAGGTGTACCGCAAACCCACCCACACAGACCAGTATTTACAGTTTGACTCCCATCACCCTCTGGAGCACAAGTTAGGAGTCATCAGGACTCTGTACCACAGAGCAGACAGCGTCCCCACTAACTCAGGAGCCAGACAGAAGGAGAAATCACACACAAAACAGGCTCTAGAGAAATGTGGATATCCTAACTGGGCCTTCCTGAAAGCAGAGAAGAAACCCAAACAGGACTCCAGCCAGCCATCAGGTGAAAAGAAGGAACCCAGACCCAGACCAGTGGTCATTCCGTATGTTGCGGGAGTTTCAGAGACATTGAGACGTTTATTTTCTAAACACAACGTCCCAGTGGCTTTTAAACCCCAAAATACATTACGGCAAAGACTGGTTCATCCCAAAGATCCAGTCCCCCGGCACAAACAGAGTAATATTGTGTATGCTGTTCAGTGTCAGGAGGGCTGTGATCAGTCTTACATCGGGGAAACTAAACAGCCACTGGCCAAAAGGATGGCCCAGCACAGAAGATCAACATCATCAGGTCAGGACTCTGCAGTCTACACTCATCTCCAGGCCAGCGGTCACTCTTTCAGGGATGAAGATGTTCACATCCTTGATAGAGAGGAACAATGGTTTGAGAGAGGAGTAAAGGAGGCCATCTTTGTGAAAAGAAACCGTCCATCATTAAACAGAGGTGGAGGCCTCCGGGTTCAACTGTCCCCCACTTACAATGCTGTTATTGCTAGTATCACTCAGCCCTCTGGGAATAGCAAACAACAATCAGGGTGTTAAAGGTCCACCGACATGATTTTTTTACTATTCATAAAATTGCTCAAAATATATATATTTTATCATTTAAATATGTTCCTTTATGCAAACAAAATGATAAATCACTTTAATTTTGCTTTAAAAGTGATTTTGAACTTCAAGCCGTGTTTAATCATGGGAAATCTGATTACACCCGAACGCACCATCTGTGATGTCACACCGGGCAGAGCTCTGGGCTTGTCACAGTGCGCAGGTATGAGCAGCTCGACATGAAGGTAAGTCTGATACAGCATCAGACCTAAATTAGATCCTGTTGTTTCTTGTTCCATCACCCAAACTATTTTCTGCTTCCCAAAATAAAGACAAATAGCTCAAATCTTCACATAGATTAATAAATTCGTCGGGTTTTAAATGGTCCGCTATTAAATCAGGGTATCCGCGGGGTTGTAAAAGGTAGTAAAAGGTAGTAAATGAAATTAACACAAATTAAGGCCATTAAAAAGTATTAAAAAGTAATAAACGTCATCTAACGAGGTATTACATTTTTTTAAACCTACACAACTATATTTTTCCCTTTCTGGTGTCTAAAAAAAGGTCTGTGAATTTATTTATCTTTTCTAATTTTATGTTCCAAGTAGGACCTTAGCTAAAACAAAGACGTCATATCGTCAGTCAGTGTGCGCGCGCACCTACAGCTGGTATCATGTCTGTAAAAAGAAACAGGAAAGAGGAGCGCGGCTTTATCCTCCGACATTTAACAAGAAATTTACCTAAACAATTGTTTGTTAGCTCGAAATTAGAGCAAAAGGTGTGTCTCAGTCTAACGTTTTCTTAATAAATGTACTTTAATGGTTCAATCGGCTTTATTTATAAAAAAAAGTGTCGCTGCCTGTGCACCGTGATCGCTCAGCGGTGAAAACAGGAAAAAGGAGCGCGGCTCGTTTCGCCGTCATTTAACAAGAAAAATACCTAAACAATTGTTTGTTAGCTCGAAATTATAGCAGAGGTGTGTTTCTGTCTATCATTTTCTTAATAAATGCACTTTAATGGTCAAATTAGCTGCATTTCGCCGGGGCGGTGCATCTGGCTGTTGGATTGAAGCAGTGAGCAGAGAGGTGGGGAGAGTATGGCAGGCCGATTGGGTCATTAATAGCTAGTGAAGATTCTCAGTCATCCAGGACATGGTGAATTCTAAAAAGTGCAATAAAAAAAAACAAAGTATAGTATAATAGTATAATAAATAGTATAATAAATAAAGTCCAGTTGTTTTTGTCTTGAACTTTTTTTAATTTGTCATTAAAGGCACGTTTTCCTATTACATGATACAACAGCCAACAGCATGCCATACCCTTTTACTACTATGGGGCCATCGGGGTTTTTTTTTTCAGTCAGAATGAATGGAAATGGTCATATTTCAATCAAATGGTTTATAAATATGGGGGGGAAAAATCTATAAATATGTCACTTCGTCCTATAAGTTGCAAGGCATGTAAATTATGCAAAAAAAACTGCAACTTACAGGATGAAAAATACAGTAGTTATTATTTTTCTCCCTCTCTTTTTGAATTATGCATGTGTTCAGTGTTGAATTATTTTAACTAAACTGTTCTGTTTTCAAGTTTACAGTTTTTTGTTTGCCATTAGAGATATGCTGTGTGTGGGAACAATTAAACTTTTTCTCTTGGGTTAGATTTAAATAACAAATGGGTCAGTGCTTTTATTGAGACAAGAAGCAAATTGATGTACTGTATCCAGTAATTGTTATAAAACTACATTTACTACCAAAGTTTAGGAAGAAAATGACAGTAATCTTATCACTTTACAATTAGTTGCATGGAACTGAAATACAACAGGTTGCCGCTACGGTTACAGCTCGGTGCCGTGATGGTATTAGAAAATATTTTGATGGTATTAAAAAGGTATTAAAAGGTATTAAATTCAACTCTAGAATTTCTGCATATACCCTGTAAATAGACCAGAGCCCTCTGCCCAGTGTGACATCACAGATGGTGCGTTCAGGTGTAATCAGATTTCCCATGTTCAAAATCACTTTTAAAGCAAAATTAAAGTGATTTATCATTTTGTTTGCATAAAGGAACATATTTAAATGATAAAATATATATATTTTGAGCAATTTTATGAATAGTAAAAAAAATCATGTCGGTGGACCTTTAACGATCCATCGTCAGGCTGATGGTCCTCCTTGCTCATGTGAGCAGCTGGTTTCAGGCTGTCATCAGCCAACTGGTTGATCCACTGTGGGAGGGTGCTATTTATAAGACTGAGCTGAATACAGCTTCTCAGACTGAGGAAGTCTTTCGGACGAAAGACGAAACGTTTCTACAGTTTTTTTTCGTTGCTTTGTTTTGTTTTGGTTTTTTGAATGTCCAAAGGACCAGACTTACCGTATTCACCGGTCTATAATACGCTCCTGTGTATAATACGCTTTGTCCAATTTTTGGGAATAAATCAGAAAAAAAAGTACATTATACGCTTCGGTGTTTAATGCGCACTGCCGATGCAGTATTTTTTATGGCCACTAGATGGCGCCAAACCCTCCCCAACGTTGACGTTATGCGTCACCCCACCGCTGAGACAACTGGGAAATGTGGTCCATTGTGCAGCACGACTTGAATTTAATTAAATTTTAACTACAGAAACGCCTAAAAATATATTTGTCAGCTGAATATATATATGTTAACGTGTCTCTGTTTAATTTTTGTTAATAAATGATTACAAATCAGCTGAATTTAAAATGTAAACAACACGATGTGCGCACAGCACACAACAGGCCCACAGGCCCGGTTTGGAGCGAGAGCTGAATTTACCGTAATTAAAATTAAACTACCGTACAGAAACACTTAAAAAATATATATTTGTCAGCTGAATATATATGTTAACGTGTCTCGGTTTAATTTTTGTTAATAAATGATTACAAATCAGCTGAATTTTGAACGTAAACAACACGATGCTCTCACCCAGAAACGGTTTACTGTAGCGCAGCAAGAACTGAATTTAATTAAAATTAAACTACCGTACAGAAACACTTAAAAAATATATATTTGTCAGCTGAATATATATGTTAACGTGTCTCGGTTTAATTTTTGTTAATAGATGCACTTTGACGGTTACAACAACATAAATACAGCGGCTTTAAAATTAATACACGCTCACCCCACCCATAAAAATGACAGAAACAGATACCGTTTACAGTTTTTATTCAAACAAATTATTTACACTACTATTTACACTATTCAAAACCTTCAAAGTCTTCATCTTCCGTGTCGCTGGCAAACAGTTCAGCCATTGCACGGTCCAGCTCACCGGTGCTCAAAGGCCCAGTCTGGTCCTCCTCTTCCTCCTCCTCCTCGCTGGTGTCCTCTGCTCCATCTGGTCGTGGGATGATCCCAGCCTTAATGAATCCAGACTGGATTATTTTGGTGGAAATTTATTTCCAGGCCTTGTCGATCCAGTCGATGGCCTGCAGGAACGTGGCGTGGTGCATGCGGCCTGTAGCTGTGAAACTGTGATCCCCGTCGACCATCCATTGCTCCCACAAGCGGCGCAAAGCTGCTTTAAAACTTCGGTTCATAGATATGTCCAGGGGCTGTAGAACCTTGGTCAGTCCACCAGGGATGATGGCAGGAATGGAGTTTGTCGTTTTTATCTTGTCTTTCACAGCTGGCGTAATGTGGGCTCTCATACTGTCCATCACCAGAACAGCTTTTTTAGATTTAAAAAAACCGTCTGGCCGCTTGCTGTAACATCTGGCCATCCACACATTCATCATCCCAGTGTCCATCCATCCTTTTTCATTCACCTCCACCACCACACTTGCTGGAAAGTTGTCTTTAGGCATGGTTTTTCTTTTAAAAATCACCATGGGTGGCAGCTTTGCCCCATCCGCGCAGCAAGCGAGGACCACGGTGAAGTGGGATTTTTCATGTCCTGTGGTCATGATGGAGACGCTCTTCTCACCTTTCTTTGAGACACTCCTAGACATTGGCAAATCAAATGTAAGTGGGACTTCATCCATATTCACCAGTTGATCTGGCGAGATGTGGTGGTCGTGGACTTGGCGGGCGACGAATGCGCGGAAGCTGGCAACCTTCTCCTCAAAGTCCGTTGGAAGTTTATGGCACATTGTGGTGCGCACCCTCAGAGAAAGCTGGTTTCTACACATAAATCTGTAGCACCACGATGCACCGCCGGCAAACTCCAAAATGTCCATGTTTTTGGCCAGAGCCACGGCGTGCAGCCGCAGCTGGACCGTGGAGACTCCTCTCCCGGCCGCGCGTTCTTCCAGAACCCACTGCTTGACCCGTTCCTCCAACTGGGGCCAGCGGGCCTTCTTCCCCATGTTCGCCCTCTTGGACCGCTTCATGGCGGTCAGCGAGACCTCCGCCTTTCTCCACAACCGAACACAGGCCTCGTTGACCCCGAAGTGACGTCCCGCTGCTCGGTTGCTGTTTTCCGCAGCGAATTTCACGACCTGCAGCTTAAATTCTGCAGTATAGGACTTTCTTTTTGGTGGCATTTTCTCTCTTTGTTCTCTGTCCTCGGTTTCAGTGTGTTGTCTCGTTGGATTCTCCTGCTCTCTCTCAGTGATTTTGCGGTGGGTGATGGGTTTTTATCTGAATACACATAACAAGATACGCCTCGAGGTACAGTCTGCAGGTAAACAGACTACAGAGCGTCTTAGCGGCCGAAACTGGTACTGCACCATTTTTTGCCCAAAATGAAAAACGAAGAATCAGAGCGAAAAATGGGTCTAAAAATATGGGAAAAAATCCATAAATAATACTCTTCGGTGTTTAATACGCAGGATATTCAAATGAGCAAAAATACTGCGTATAATACACCGGAGAATACGGTACATAAAACACATGTTAGCACTGAAAGCTGTAATGGGACCAACATTCCTGCTCAGCTGTTTCCACTAAAAGTTTGAATGTCGCCCCCATATCCAAAGAGTAGAGAACTTTTTGTGTTGCTAAGTTAAATAAATAAAAAACTCCAATGTGTTTTTCATGTTTTGACTCTAGATGATTGAAGTCATTCTTGCTGGTCTATGTTCAGAAATGATTTTTAATGTCCTCCTGTGAATATGGATCCATAATATTTAACTTTTGTCTCTGTTTTGTGGTTATTTGTATGTTCATTATGTGAGAATGTTAAATTGGCTGGAATGTGTTAGCCTTGGCAATGCCACTTCCCAGACAGTCGTGTCTCCTGTGGTGTCCCTCAGGGGTCAGTTCTGGGGCCCCTGCTGTTTCCCCTCTACATGCTGCCTTTAGGTCAAATTATTAATCAGTTCAACATTTCTTTTCACTGCTATGCCGACGACACACAGCTTTACATCAGGACTGGAACATCATCATCATCCCTATCTCCGTCTTCACTCACTGTTCTCTCTGCCTGCCTGGAGGAAATAAAGGCATGGATGAATCAGAACTTTCTTCAATTAAACTGCTCGAAGACTGAGGCCATATTGATTGGCACCCCTCACCAGATACAAACATCAACTTTAACAACAATCTCCTTCTCTGGTCAAGACATCCCCCTCTCCACCTCTGTTACAAATCTTGGAATAAAAATGGACTCTCATCTTACATTTGAAAATCACATTAAGCATCTGTTTAAAACCTGCTTCTTCCATCTTCGAAACATCTCCAGACTTCGCCCATCTCTGACTTTTCCTGATGCTGAGAAACTCGTCCATGCCTTTGTCTCCTCCAGGCTCGACTACTGCAACTCCCTGTTTATTGGTATCCCTGGCAAAAACCTTCAGAAACTTCAATACATTCAAAACAGTGCAGCAAGGATTCTGTTGAGAGTTCGTAAATTTGAACATATTACACCCATTCTCCATAACCTCCATTGGCTTCCTGTCACCTACAGAATTCAGTACAAAACTGCTCTCATTACCCATCAATGCTTGCACGGCACTTCACCTGACTATCTAAAGGACATTCTTGCACCATATTCATCCACCCGGTCTCTACGATCACAGAACAGTAATTTCCTTCATATTCCTCGGACCAAATTGAGGACCATGGGAGACCGAGCATTCTGTGTGGCTGCCCCCCGCCTGTGGAACTCCCTCCCTGATGACCTGAGAGCTCCACAGTCACTGGTTGACTTTAAAAGCAGCATAAAGACCTTTCTTTTTAAGCAAGCCTATTCTGCCTCCACATGATTTTATCTTTGATCTTAGCTGATATCATTATTGATTTTACTTGATTTTATCACTTGTTTTATTTTATTTATTTTTTAAGCAAGCCTAATCTGCATCCACATGATTTTATCTTTGATCTTAGTCGATATTATTATTGATTTTATTTGATTTTATCACTTGTTTTATTTTGATCTTTGCTTTGTTACACTTTGTAGCACTTTGAGATTTTTATTAATGAAAAGTGCATTATAAATGGAATTCATTATTATTATTATTATTATTATTATTATTATTATTATTGTTTTCCCTGAAGTTTCCATTAATATTAAAACAAAACTCTTAGTTTCCAGTGACCAGTCTCACTTCAGGCTGACTGTAGAACATCTCCAGATGTTGCTCACCAAATGTCACCAAGATCTCATGTGAAATTTCAAAATAAAGGCCCTCCAAAGTTGGACATTTTCCATGTAATTTTCCCTAAGTTGCTGTGTTTGTTGCTCGTTCTTCAGGATGTTGTAGAAACAGTGAGGGTAAGTACGACTTTACCACAAATCACATCATTACTGTGCAGAAAGTTTGTCTCATTGAAATGCAACATAGTTCAAGTAAAAACAGGAATGTTTAATTTAAAATAATTTATATGTTTAATATTTTTAAGTGACAATAACCATTTGGAAAAATAACAGTTAAAATTGTACATTAATTTCAGAAATGACATTTATAGCATTTTAACATCAAGTGTTTCTTTTTACTGGTAAATTTTGAGAATTACAAGAGCTTTGTGTTATTTGTCCATGTCGACCAAAATCACTGGAGGTTTCTGGTTAGTGTGTATAAAAATTATACTTATTGTTCTCTGAGAACATTTTAATTTAAAATTCGCTCTGACTGACGAAGCCCTCTGGAGTGAGGGTGAAACGTTTCTACTAAAAAGAAATTGTCCAGATGAACTGAATGAGAATGAGCGGATTTGATACCTGGACTATTGAGAATGAACTTTCTGATTTTAATTTAAAGTTTCATATTTTAATTTGTGCAGAAACTCTGTGAACCACACAGTCTTTGTGGTGGATCAAGTTCAACAGAAGACAAATCAAAACCTGCTGCAAAATAGAATAGAAGAGACCTTTATTATCATTACACATGAATACAGTGAAATCTGGGTTTGCTTCCCAGAACAAAAGTAAAAACAGTAAAATATAAAACAATATAAAAATATAAACTGTATAAAAGGTCCGATCATTCTCAATCAGTTCATCTGGACAGTTTCTTTTTAGTAAACATTTCACCCTCACTCCAGAGGGCTTCGTCAGTCAGAGAGTCCCAAGCACACTGATGTTACCCCACCAAGTAAACAACTTAAGTGGACCAACCAGTTTGCTGTAGCCAAGATGGTTTCTGGAGGCTGTCCTATCCCTCGTCGACTCCTCCCAGGCAGGCAGCCATGTCCAAAGTGGTTCAAGACAAGAAAGTTCATGCTCAATAGTCCAGGTATCAAATCCGATCATTCTCAATCAGTTCATCTGGACAGTTTCTTTTTAGTAGAAACGTTTCACCCTCACTCAGTGTGCTGGGACTCTCTGACTGACGAAGCCCTTTGGAGTGAGGGTGGAACGTTTCTACTAAAAAGAAACTGTCCAGATGAACTGATTGAGAATGATTGGATTTGATACCTGGACTGTTGAGCATGAACTTTCTTGTATAAAAGGTAATAACAGGTTTGAAACACTCCAAATGTGCAGATTTTGTTAAGTTCAGTAACGGTGGACAGATAAAAACTATTTTAAAATATGTTTGTTCTTGTCTTGATTGATCTGTACCTTTTCCCTGATGGTAACAGTTCTCATATTATATAATAAATAATAATATAGTAAATAAATCACCTGCAAATAATTTTGTAACAGCAAGTATGACATCATTAATAGCTTTTATTTTGAAAACTCGCAAAGGTTACTACCATAATTCATAGTGTTGTGTGCACAACAAAACCATAATTTTGGAAGTGGAGACTGGCTTGACAGCATTTTTTACTGCCTGAAGTTCTCAGAGTTGGGGCAGGAGCTACATGTCAGACCACCACCAACCACATGTTTTTTTTTCTGTTACAGATGAAGTTCATGTTAATAAATGTTGTGAAGCTGAGAAGAGTTCCTGGGTGAGCGATTCATCAGTTCACTGGTATCAAACCAAACATCAGGGTTACACAGGTATGTATTTATTTACTGCAGTCTAAAGTGAAGTGTGGAGCTAAGCTGTGTTAGGAACTGTTTGGATCCTGCAGTCAAGCTGTCCACCATTCAGATTTTTTTAACAGAGTATATGCAGGGTATTGAAAGTTATTAAAAGTTGATAAATCAATTTTGGGAAAATTAAGGGTCTTGAAAAGTATTAAAAAGTCTTGAAAGCGATTTGATGAGGTATTATTTTTTTTGCTGTTATTCTAGCTTTAAATAATTTGACAGCAAAAAGTATGTATGACTAGGGGTGTAACGAGATCTCGTTGTACGAGATCTCGCGATATTAAACTCCCGCGATATCTCTCGTTGAGAGGTAACGTTGTCTCGCGAGTCGCTAATGCTAGCAGCCCCTAGCAAGTCAGCGTCACGGACAGCATGGCTTCGCCAGATGAAGTTGCTATAGAAGACACCCCAACTACTGATGGAGGGTCCCGGTGCCGCAGACGCCTCTACATTGATGGAGGGTCCTGACGCTGCCCCGAATGTAAAGACACACTTGTGTAAACACCGGTGTGACCGGTGTTGCCAGATAGAGTCCCACCCAACCAAAGCACTCTTTACCCGCAAAAGTCAGAAGGAAAATCGCGGTGAACCGCCCAATCTGGCAACACTGGTTATTTTAAACAAAGTTGAACGTTCTAAGGTCTAAGGAGATTCAATCAGTAAAATGAAGACATCAGTTGAGTTTGTAATACATGTTAAAACAGAATAAAAGCCTTTTTGCAGCATAAAACCGATCTTTGAAGTTTTCTTGAACTAATATTAAAATCTCATCTCGTTCTCGCGAACTCTGTAACTTGTCTCGTCTCGTCTCAAGAGTTTTGTATATCGTTACACCCCTATGTATGACTAATATTTGTTTTCCTCACCGCAGATGATTCAGAAACCGCTTCGCACAAATTTAGGGTGTCAGGTTACAACAGCCTTCACGGCTAGGCCTATCTTGTGCGCATGCACGGCTGCTTTATCTCCAAGTTGAGCTTGTGTGTTTGAGTAATTTGCCGCGAGACCGTGAGAACAATGGGTAAATGCAAGTTTTCGGACTCCTGGTTGGAGATCCCTGATTTTCAAGAATGGCTGAGGCCTGTCGCCGAGAATAACCGTGTTTATTTCTTATTCGCCGTTGTTCAACCAAGTTACTTTAAAATAGCTACGAGTCTTGTTGTAACCTAAGCTATATTTTCTTAAACCTAGTCGTGGTTCAGTTTCTTCTTTTGAACTTTTTTCTTTCCACTGTATCTCAGTTCTGTTGTAGGTTTGATATTCACAGATTTACAGTAATTGAAAGCAACAGCAGTTTTGTAAATCAAAGATTTGTTGCTTAATAAAACAAAGTGACGATAAGGTCTTGAATTTATTTTGGAAGGTCTTTAAAAAGTCTTGAAAAGGTATTGAAATTAACTTCATTATTCCTGCATATACAGTACCCTGTTTAAATCTTGCTCTTCTTCACAGCTTGTTACAGCATCACGATGCGTTCAGTTTCAACTAGAAAATGCACTCCGCTACACCAACATATCCAGGAATTCACACCAACAAATCAAGGAATTCAAAAATAGAAAATGTCTGGTATATTAGTTTAAATATTTCTTGACATATCATCAGAAAAGTCACTTCAATATTGTCCACTTATTAAAATGCTCTAACAACAAACAAAAACTCATGATGTCATCAACAACTTTCGTTCAAAATAATGTTTTAAGTAGTTTTACTGTGATATATATACATACTCAGAATTAGTTTTTATGAAATTCTGACTATGTATATATATCACCCTGAGTATAGCCCCTCCCTGGGCTGCCACCTTACCGTGGTGGAGGGGTTTGAGTGTCCCAATGATCCTAGGAGCTATGCTGTCAGGGGCTTCATGCCCCTAGAAGGGTCACCCAAGGCAGACAGGTCCTAGGTGAGGGACCAGACAAAGTGCAGCCCAAAAACTCCTTATGATGAGTACAATTAATGGATACAATGTTCCCTCGCCCGGACGCGAGTCACTGGGGCCCCACTCTGGAGCCAGGCCCGGAGGTGGGGCACGTTGGCGAGCGCCTGGTGGCCGGGCTTTTAATAATAATAATAATAATTTGTCACATTTGTCATCTGTGTATGATCCCATACTTGACAGAAGAAATTGGTCTTCTGCATTTAACCCAACCACCACCAGGTGGTGCAATGAGCAGCGTAGTCATGCTCGGGGAGCAGGGAAAATAGATGTGCACTCATAGACACCCCAAGATGGTGTGCCGTGGCCGGGGTTCGAACCTGGGTCCTTTGGATAACAAGTCTGATTCTCTGCCACTACACCATCTTTACCCATGGAGCTCGGCCGGGCACAGCCCGAAGAGGAGACTTGGGTCCCCCTTCCCATGGGCTCACCACCTATGGGAGGGGCCAAAGGGGTCGGGTGCAATGTGGGATGGGTGGTGGCCGAGGGCGGGGACCCTGGCGGTCTGATCCTCGGCTACAGAAGCTGGCCATTGGGACATGGAATGTCACCTCTCTGGTGGGGAAGGAGCCTGAGCTAGTGTGTGAGGTTGAGAGGTTCCGGCTAGAAATAGTCGGACTCACCTCAACGCATGGCTCTGGCTCTGGAACCAGTTTCCTTGAGAGGGGTTGGACACTCTTCCACTCTGGAGTTGCCCCTGGTGAGAGGCGCCGAGCAGGAGTGGGCATACTTGTTGCCCCCCATCTTGGTGCCTGTACGTTGGGGTTCACCCCGGTGAACGAGAGGGTAGCCTCCCTTCGCCTACGTGTGGGGGGACGGGCTCTGACTGTTGTTTGTGCCTATGCGCCAAACGGCAGCTCAGATTACCCACCCTTTTTGGAGTCCTTGGAGGGGGTATTGGAGAGTGCACCTCCTGGGGACTCCCTTGTTCTACTGGGGGACTTCAACGCTCACGTGGGCAATGACAGTGAGACCTGGAGGGGTGTGGTTGGGAGGAGTCTCCCGTAAGACGGAGCTTTAACTCCCACCTCCGGGAGAGCTTTAAACACGTTCCGATGGAGGCGGGGGACATTGAGTCCGAGTGGGCCATGTTCTGCGCCTCTATTGTCGAGGCAGCTTATCAGAGTTGTGGCCGCAAGGTTGTTGGTGCCTGTCGTGGTGGCAACCCTCGAACCCGGTGGTGGACACCGGCGGTGAGGGATGCTGTCATGCTGAAGAAGGAGTCCTATTGGGCCTTTTTGGCCTGTGGGACCCCGGAAGCAGCAGATAGGTACCGACAGTCCAAGCGGCATGCGGCTCGGGTGGTTGCTGAGGCAAAAACTCGGGCGTGGGAGGAGTTCGGAGAGGCCATGGAGAATGACTTCCGTACGGCTTCGAGGCGATTCTGGTCCACCATCCGGCGTCTCAGGGGGGGAAAGCGGTACGCGACCAACACCATTTATGGTGGGGATGGCGTGCTGTTGACCTCAACTCGGGATGTTGTGAGTCGGTGGGCGGAATACTTCGAAGACCTCCTCAATCCTACTGGCACGTCTTCCACTGAGGAAGCGGAGCCTGGGGACTTTGGGTCGGGCTCTCCAATCTCTGGTGCTGAGGTCACCGAGGTGGTTAAAAAGCTCCGCGGTGGCAGGGCTCCGGGGGTGGATGAGATTCGCCCTGAGTTCCTTAGGGCTCTGGATGTTGTAGGGTTGTGTTGGCTTACGCGACTCTGCAATATCGCGTGGACATCGGGGGCAGTTCCCTTGGATTGGCAGACTGGGGTGGTGGTTCCCCTATTCAAAAAGGGGGACCGTAGGGTGTGTTCCAACTATAGGGGGATCACACTCTTAAGCCTCCCTGGTAAGGTCTATTCAGGGGTTCTGGAGAGGAGGGTCCGTCGGATAGTCGAACCTCGGATTCAGGAGGAGCAGTGTGGTTTTCGTGCTGGTCGTGGAACACTGGACCAGCTCTACACCCTCAGCAGGGTCCTGGAGGGTGCGTGGGAGTTTGCCCAACCAGTTTACATGTGCTTTGTGGACTTGGAGAAGGCATTCGACCGCGTCCCTCGGGGGGTTCTGTGGGGGGTACTCCGGGAGTATGGGGTACCAGGCCCATTGATATGGGCTGTTAGGTCCCTGTACGACCGGTGTCAGAGCTTGGTCCGCATTGCCGGCAGTAAGTCAGGCTCGTTTCCAGTGAGAGTTGGACTCCGCCAAGGTTGCCCTTTGTCACCGATTCTGTTCATAACTTTTATGGACAGAATTTCTAGGCGCAGCCAAGGTGTTGAGAGGATCCGTTTTGGTGGCCTTAGAATCGCTTCTCTGTTTTTTGCAGATGATGTGGTCCTATTGGCTTCATCAGATCGTGATTTACAACTTTCACTGGAGCGGTTTGCAGCCGAGTGTGATGCGGCCGGGATGAGGATCAGTTCCTCCAAATCCGAGGCCATGGTCTTGAGCCGGAAAAGGGTAGCATGCCCTCTCCGGGTCGGGGAGGAGGTCCTGCCCCAAGTGGAGGAGTTTAAGTATCTCGGGGTCTTGTTCACGAATGAGGGAAAACTGGAGCGTGAGATCGATAGGCTGTACCGGTCTGTCGTGGTGAAGAGAGAGCTGAGTCGAAAGGCAAAGCTCTCAATTTACCGATCGATCTACGTTCCCACCCTCATCTATGGTCATGAGCTTTGGGTTGTGACCGAAAGAACGAGATCTCGGATACAAGCGGCTGAAATGAGTTTTCTCCGCAGGGTGTCTGGACTCTCCCTTAGAGATAGGGTGAGAAGCTCAGTCATCCGGGAGGGACTCGGAGTAGAGCCGCTGCTTCTCCACATCGAGAGGAGCCAGTTGAGGTGGCTCGGGCATCTGGTTAGGATGCCTCCTGGACGCCTCCCTGGTGAGGTGTTCCGGGCATGTCCCACCGGGAGGAGACCCAGAGGAAGACCCAGGACATGCTGGAGGGACTATGTTTCTCGGCTGGCCTGGGAACGCCTTGGGATTCCCCCAGAGGAGCTGCTCCAAGTGGCTGGGTTAATTGTGGCTTAATTTTAAATATTTCATTTCCCTTTAATAGTGTGAAAAGCATATCCTGGTTAGTAAAAGTGTGTCATCCTTGGAGAATTGTGAACAATGCCATGGACCTGTTTCTTCATACAAGTGGCTTGGCTATCAGTGCAAAGGTTTTTTTTTTTTTTTTTGACACATACTATACAATAAAAACGTAGTATAATAGCTGCAATTTTACAATTTTAAATAGATAATTCCCTAAATGATTTATAATACAATAAACCAAACTCTTGTAACTGAGTCCTCATGGCCTAATGAGACAATCTTGTATTAAGTAAAGGTTTGTTGCAACTGGTCATACAGTGATCAGTGTAATGTCATAGTGAATGTTTTACTTATGTTTGTTCTACCGCCCTGTCGTTTTAAAAAGTATGCATTACATTTTTTTCAGTTTGTTCTAGAAATTGGCATGGAAGGTGCCTTAATCAAAGTAATGAGAAATTTGAACACGCAACACAGGTGAGCAACACGGGTGCGGCCGTGGCACAGTGGTAATGGCAGTCGACCCCCGATCGGAAGGTCGGAGGTTCGAATCCCGCGTCCGTCCACCATGTGTCGTTGTGTCCCTGGGCAAGACATTTAACCCCGGGTTGCTCCCGGTAGGTCTGGATAGCGCCCTACAAGGCAGGCTACCACTAATGGTGTATGAATGTGTGTATGAATGGGTAGATGGCTCGTATTGTAAAGCGCTTTGGGGCTCCTCAGAGGGGGTTGGAAGGCGCTATATAAATAAGCTCCATTTACCATTTTACCATTTACCATCTACATACATTTTTTTCTATTGCTTTAAGGGGTTTAAAATTTAAAATTGTTTCTCATAATTTCAGGAGAAAGAAAGTTTTAATAGTTCTGGGAATGAGTTCTCATCAGAAGAGGAAATAACCAATCAGCTTGATAAGGACTACGTACCAAATTCAGAAACAGATGATTAAGATTCTGATGCAAGCATCCCCCTTCAGTGTAGCCAGTCCAAAGTTGGACAGATTCTGGAAAAAGCAGCAATATCTGATCCTAATATGTCAGACACAAGTTTCCCTGTTTTTCCCAGCACGTCAAAATGTTGCTTTCCTCCTGACACAAGTAATATTGGAGAAAACACATTTAAAACATCAGGCCAAGTCGCTTCTACCACATACTCAAAGGATAAACCAGACAGTAAAGATGAGCTTCTCAAACAGGAATCCTCAAAGCAGATTATAAGTCTAAAAAACTTCTGTTATGTTTGTGGTAAGCCACAAAGTAAAATCTCACGCCATTTCAAAACACACAAGTAAGACGCATCCTGAAATTATCCATGCGTTTTCCCTTCCCAAGGCTTCCAAAGAGCGCAAAGTTTTATTAGAAAAATTGCGGAACAAGGGAAATTATAACCATAACTATGCAGTTTTACAAGGTGAACAAGGGACATTGAAAGTAAAGAGAAAGTCAAAATTGAAGTTAGTAGCTGGATCATTTATTCACTGTATGTACTATCAAGGTATGTACGTTCGAAAGGAACTATGGGGACATGTCCGTAGATGCCCCTGTAAGCCAGAAAATATGGATATGGATAATCCACCTGGAAAAGCCAAAGTGCTGAGTTTGGCTTGTGCTAATATGAGTATGCATTCTATCATGAAATCTCAACTGGAGTTTGGAAGATCATTAACAGTATGAAACAAGATGAAGTTGCCTCAGCTGTGAGAAATGACCTGTGTGTTATTCAGTTTGCTCAGTCACTCCACAACAGACATGGACAAGACCCCTCAAAATACGACTACATGCGACAAAAGCTTTGTGAAATGGGCCGTTTGTTGGTAGTTCTGCGCACAAAATATGCAATACATAACTTAGAGGATGCTGTGAAACCTGCTAACTTCCAGAGAGTTGTGCAAGCAGTAAAGACTGTGACAGGCTTTGATGAAGAAACACTTTCATACAAAAATCCAAGCCTTGCCCTAAAACTGGGACATAATTTGAACAAAATCTGTAACCTCGTTCATTGCTGAGCACTCATGGCAGAAGATGAACAACTGATTGTCGACAGACACATTCAAAAAACTGTGCTCATCAAAATGGTCAGAGATGGTGTCTCGTAGTGCCTTGAGCACTTTAAATCATGCCAAGTACAATAAGCCATTAACATTACCATTCACTCAAGATGTTCAGCTTCTGCATCAGCATCTGAATAAAACAGGAGAAAATGCATTTAGCACCTTGGAAGATGATGCCAACCCCCAGACTTATGCAGAACTTGCAAAAGTTACACTTGCACAGGTCATTGTGTTCAACCGTAGACGAGCAGGAACGGTTTCAAATATGCACCTACGCAGTTTTGTGGAGCGTGACACCACCAAGCTCCATGAAGATGTTGCCATGGGTTTGTCAACGGTTGAACAGAAGCTCTGCAGCCATTTCACTCGGGTTGAAATCATTGGGAAAAGAGGCTGAAAGGTTGCAGATGTCCCTGTGATGGACTGGTGACTTGTGCAGATGTCCCTGTGATGGACTGGTGACTTATGCAGGTGTCCCTGTGATGGACTGGTGACTTGTGCAGGTGTCCCTGTGATGGACTGGTGACTTGTGCAGGTTTCTCTGTGATGGACTGGTGACTTGTGCAGATGTCCCTGTGATAGACTGGAGACTTGTCCAGGTGTCCCTGTGATGGACTGGAGACTTGTCCACATGTCCCTGTGATGGACTGGAGACTTGTCCAGGTGTCCCTGTGATGGACTGGAGACTTGTCCAGGTGTCCCTGTGATGGACTGGAGACTTGTCCAGGTGTCCCTGTGATGGACTGGAGACTTGTCCAGGTGTCCCTGTGATGGACTGGAGACTTGTCCAGGTGTCCCTGTGATGGACTGGAGACTTGTCCAGGTGTCCCTGTGATGGACTGGAGACTTGTCCAGGTGTCCCTGTGATGGACTGGAGACTTGTCCAGGTGTCCCTGTGATGGACTGGAGACTTGTCCAGGTGTCCCTGTGATGGACTGGAGACTTGTCCAGGTGTCCCTGTGATGGACTGGAGACTTGTCCAGGTGTCCCTGTGATGGACTGGAGACTTGTCCAGGTGTCCCTGTGATGGACTGGAGACTTGTCCAGGTGTCCCTGTGATGGACTGGAGACTTGTCCAGGTGTCCCTGTGATGGACTGGAGACTTGTCCAGGTGTCCCTGTGATGGACTGGAGACTTGTCCAGGTGTCCCTGTGATGGACTGGAGACTTGTCCAGGTGTCCCTGTGATGGACTGGAGACTTGTCCAGGTGTCCCTGTGATGGACTGGAGACTTGTCCAGGTGTCCCTGTGATGGACTGGAGACTTGTCCAGGTGTCCCTGTGATGGACTGGAGACTTGTCCAGGTGTCCCTGTGATGGACTGGAGACTTGTCCAGGTGTCCCTGTGATGGACTGGAGACTTGTCCAGGTGTCCCTGTGATGGACTGGAGACTTGTCCAGGTGTCCCTGTGATGGACTGGAGACTTGTCCAGGTGTCCCTGTGATGGACTGGAGACTTGTCCAGGTGTCCCTGTGATGGACTGGAGACTTGTCCAGGTGTCCCTGTGATGGACTGGAGACTTGTCCAGGTGTCCCTGTGATGGACTGGAGACTTGTCCAGGTGTCCCTGTGATGGACTGGAGACTTGTCCAGGTGTCCCTGTGATGGACTGGAGACTTGTCCAGGTGTCCCTGTGATGGACTGGAGACTTGTCCAGGTGTCCCTGTGATGGACTGGAGACTTGTCCAGGTGTCCCTGTGATGGACTGGAGACTTGTCCAGGTGTCCCTGTGATGGACTGGAGACTTGTCCAGGTGTCCCTGTGATGGACTGGAGACTTGTCCAGGTGTCCCTGTGATGGACTGGAGACTTGTCCAGGTGTCCCTGTGATGGACTGGAGACTTGTCCAGGTGTCCCTGTGATGGACTGGAGACTTGTCCAGGTGTCCCTGTGATGGACTGGAGACTTGTCCAGGTGTCCCTGTGATGGACTGGAGACTTGTCCAGGTGTCCCTGTGATGGACTGGAGACTTGTCCAGGTGTCCCTGTGATGGACTGGAGACTTGTCCAGGTGTCCCTGTGATGGACTGGAGACTTGTCCAGGTGTCCCTGTGATGGACTGGAGACTTGTCCAGGTGTCCCTGTGATGGACTGGAGACTTGTCCAGGTGTCCCTGTGATGGACTGGAGACTTGTCCAGGTGTCCCTGTGATGGACTGGAGACTTGTCCAGGTGTCCCTGTGATGGACTGGAGACTTGTCCAGGTGTCCCTGTGATGGACTGGAGACTTGTCCAGGTGTCCCTGTGATGGACTGGAGACTTGTCCAGGTGTCCCTGTGATGGACTGGAGACTTGTCCAGGTGTCCCTGTGATGGACTGGAGACTGTATGCTCTAATGCTGCATTCAGCTCTGTCTCATAAATAGCACCATCTCACAGTGGATCAACCAGTTTGCAGGTCCTCCTTGATCAGGGGTGCTCACACTTTTTCAGCATGCGAGCTACTTATAAAAAAACCAAGTCCAAAAGATCTACCCAATACAAAAATGCAAAACATATAATTATCTTCAAATGTATTAAGGATTCTTTTTATGTACAATGTACCTATGTTGATGTACCTTGCATAACTGAATAAGCAAATATTGCACAACACATGTAATAAATCAGGGGTCACCAACGTGGTGCCCATGGGCACCTGGTCGACCGTAGGGACCAAATGGGGTGATGGTGACAGCAATATAGATTTTTTAAATTTTATTTTAAAAATATATGGTAGAAATATAACAGAGTTGTTAAGTTTCCCTGCCCGCTCCAGGTCTCTGAGGTCAGACAGCTCCTGCTCTCTGTTCCACGGACAAAATATAAACGTTGGGGTGACCGTGCCTTTTCTGCGGCCGCACCTCCACTCTGGAATACGCTCCCGCTTGAGCTACGTCAGATTACTGAACTTGGCCTTTTTAAATCGAAGCTTAAGACTTTTTTATTCCAACTGGCTTTTAGTAATTAAATATGTGGTGACATTTCTGGTTTTATTTTTGCTATTATGTTGTGTTTTCTTGATTTTTAATCTGTTGTCTTTTACTGTACTGCACTGTTTTTTGTTAAGCACTTTAGTCACCATCACCGTGGTTGTGTAAAGTGCTATACAAATGAATAAATGAAATGAAACTGATCCCCACCCCCTTCTTTATAAGAATCTGGTCTTTTACTTTAATAAATGTAAAAAAAAAAATCATTAGATATTTTTTACTTTAATAAATGTCATTTCTAAAAGCCCCCTCCAGCAAATCTAAAGTGGTCCACAGGCCACCAGTTGATAACCACAGTTGTGGCAGGTTGTTATGGCTCCGGACACGTTTAATTTAGTGAACAAAGGCATAAAAATGTCTCTTTTGGTACGGAGAGATTTACAGCGTGGTATTTTACCGACTGTCCCTGAACGCAGCGCGAAAGTGTGTTATGCAAACGCTCGCGCTGCGGGACAGGGAAACGTGCAGAGAACAGAGAGTAGTCAAGGAGGTTATTCTGTATGAAAAGTGTCTCGTATGATTTTAATAATAAAGCCACGTCAGCTCCCAACCAGTATGTTTAAGCGTGCAGAGAAACAACACAGCGTCACTCACCCGGAAGATGGTGGGGGCGTTTCGCTTTGAAGTTGCTGCTGTCCGAACAGGGATTTTAGTTCCTCCACCTTTCTCTTTCTCAGCTGGCTTTTCGGTGGGAAGTCGATGTCGTATTTTCCATGAACAGTCCGAAATCTGATTGTTTTCGCTTAGTATGTTTTGCTGCGTTCAACTTCCACCTTCGCGCCATTGTTTTTAGAAGCTGCATGAGCGTGACCTAAAGCTCTCATCTGATTGGTTGCCGTGAATGTCAATCAAGGGGCGGGATGTTTTCAGTTGTCATCTGATTGGTTGCCCTGCATGTCAATCAAGTAACGGGATGTTTCATTGGCTGACAATTTTTTAATGTCACGCTGTGGGGAAAAAAAAAAATAATAATAATGTCACGCTGCGATCGACCAGTAATGCCTCCGCGATCGACCGGTCGATCGCGATCGACGTAATGAGCAGGTCTGTCCTTGATCATGAGAGCAGCTGGTTTTGGCTGTCATCAGCAAACTGGTTGATCCACTCTGAGAGGGTGCTATTTATGAGACTGAGCTGAATGCAGCACCTCAGACTGAGGAAGTCTTTATTTAGGGCCTTGTCATCAAATTTATCAGTGAACTTAAAGGAATGTGGAGCTTTATTAGTGTTAACAAAAAATACAGTTGTTCCTGTAATTTACTTTTTATATAACTAGGTCGTGGAATCTTAGCAAATAAATCCTTTTCAAAAGATGAGTTTCTTTTGTAATATTGAGGTGAACTGATCACCAAGGAGGAATGTGAGAGGAAGCAACAGGTCTACGATGAATCAATGAAAGTGTTTTTGTTTGAATTCTACTTCGATAGAAAAACTGTAAAAAAAAAAATGAAAAAAACTTTTTCGAGGAAGTCTATTTATAAGACTGAGCTGAATACAGCATGTAAGACTGAGGAAGTCATTCATCTGAAAGACTTCCTCAGTCTGAGATGTTGCATTCAGCTCAGTCTTATAAATAGCACCCTCTCACAGTGGATCAACCAATTTGCTGATGACAGCCGAAACCAGCTGCTCTCATGATCAAGGAGGACCTGCAAACTGGTTCATCCACTGTGAGAGGGTGCTATTTATGAGACTGAGCTGAATGCAGCACCTCACACTGAGGAAGTCTTTATTTATAAGACTGAGCTGAATACAGCATCTCAGACTGAGAGACTTCCAAAGACAGAGGGTGCTATTAGGCTGATTAGGCTGATGGTCCTCCTTGATCATGTGAGCAGCTGTTTTGGCTGTCATCAGCAAACTGTTTGATCCACTGTGAGAGGGTGCTATTTATGAGACTGAGCTGAATGCAGCACCTCAGACTGAGGAAGTGTTTATTTTGAAGAGTGAGCTGAATGTAACACCTCAGACTGAGGAAGTCTTTATTTATAAGACTGAGTTGAATACATTATCTCAGACTCGGACGAAATACTCAACGTTTCCACAGTTTTTTCAATTTTTGATTTGGCTTAGCTTTGTTTTGTTTTTTTGAATGTCCTGAGGACCAGACTTAGCTTTTTTGATTTTTCTACTTGAATTATTGAGCATTCATCAGGGTATTTTAATTTTAGTGTGTGTCTTGTTCAACAAGCTTTCTAGTGTTTTATGTTTTCACGTAGCAAATGTGATGCCCTGTGATGTACTTGCGAACAGTGGTGTCAAAAGTATTCACATTCATTACTCAAGTAGAAGTATAGATACTGGGATTTAAAATTACTTCTGTAGAAGTAGAAGTATCAACTCTAGCTTTTTACTCAAGTAAAAGTAAAAAAGTACTGGTTTCAAAACTACTTAAAAGTATAAAAGTAAAAGTAGCGTAAGAAAAAGCAACAACAAAGACAAATGCTTAGGCCGCACCACACATACTATTGTATACAACCCCACCTCCCCCACAAAAATCATTTTTTTAGACTAGATTATATTATATTGTTAATGTTGAAAAACTAGGGGTGCACTAAGCTACCTGTCTTAACTGCATATATGCCCATTGAAAATAGACACATTTAAATGCAAATTTAAATATATTAAAATAACCATACTGTATGTTTATGTTTATGTTTATTAAATTTGTTCATTTTTTTTACAAAAGAAACAATACAAGACAATCTCATAAATGATTGTGTACAAAATGTAAAAAAATGAAAGGTAGCAGAAAGAAGAATAAATCTTATTATATCTGCCCCTTACTTCCAACAATCAGATTAAACAACAATAATCAACCATGTAAACAATAATAATCTTCAACCAACTTTTTCCAACAATCAGATTAAACAATAATAATCTTCAGCCAACAGTACAAAATGACTAACTCTTTCTAATTTTCTAACTAATACAATACACATTACGCTATTTCATATATTTTTTTAACACATTTGTTTTGATCATTTTTTAAATGTAAACATTGACTTGGCATTTTTAACTACATTCTCCAAGCCATTCCATAATCTAATTCCCTGGATTGAGGTAGAACGTCCCTTCAAACTGGTTCTGAATTGTGGTTTTACAAACAACTCTGTCCCCTTAAGATTATAACAACTTTGTCTTTTAACAAAGTGCATTTGGATATTTAAAGGTAATGCATTATTTTGAGCTCTATACATAACTGATAAAATATTATAGTCTACCAAATCATGGAACTTCAATAACTTTAGTTGATAAAATAATGTACTTGATGGATGACGGTAATGCTTTCTAGTGATAATTCTTACGGCTCTTTTCTGTAATACAAAAATAGGTTTTGTGATTGTTTTACACGCATTCCCCCAAACATCAATACAATAGATTAAGTGTGGAACAATGATTGTGTTATACAACAAATACAGAGCTTTATCATTCAATAGGTCTCTGACTTTGTACAGTACTGCTATCGATTTAGCTATTTTTATTCTTACAGAATTTATGTGTTGTTTCCATGTCAGTTTGTCATCAATGATAACACCCAAAAACTTCACCTCATTCACTCTACAAATCTCAACATCCTCAATTTTGAGTGGAACATCAACAGTTTTCTTTTTATTACCGAATATCATGTATAGGGGTATTATTGAGCATTTGCCTGCAGTGTGAACGTAGTCTATGAAGTAAAACTTTGTTAAGTTCAGTGAAAACTCTGACAGAAAGAAAATATGTTTTAAATCTGAATAAAAAAGAGAAACAATGTTAGCAAGCAAACCCAGAGCATGTAGCTAGTTCCATGGCTAGTACCTCCTAACCATAGAAAACATTATACAACATTAGTATGTTACTAGGTCACTAGAAGTCAGTAATCAACTGACTGATTTAAAAAAAAAACTTTCAGCTTACCTCAATATTAGGCATGTAACGAGATCTCGCTGTACGAGATCTCGCAATATTAAACTCCCGCGATATCTCTCGTTGAGAGGTAACATTGTATCGCAAGACGCTAATGCTAGCGCTAGCAGAGCCTCTAGCAAGTCAGCGTCACGGACAGCATGGCTTCGCCGGATGAAGTTGCTATAGAAGACGCCCCAACTACTGATGGAGGGTCCCGGTGCCGCAGACGCTTCTACATTGACATGGAGGGTCCCGGCGCTGCCCCGGATGTAAAGACACACGCGTAAACACCGGCGTGACCGGTGTTGCCAGATAGAGTCCCACCCACCCAAAGCACTCTTTACCCGCAAAAGTGAGAAGGAAAATCGCGGTGAACCGCCCAATCTGGCAACACTGGTGAGTGACGGCTGCGATATTTATGTTCAATTTTTGGAAAGTCCTGCGTGAATATCTATATTCTACAAAAAAAAAACGGCAAAATGAAAGAAAAGTAACGAGGCTATTTTTAAAAAGTAAGGAGTAGAAAGTACCAGTAATTGCGTGAAAATGTAAGAAGTAGAAGTATAAAGTAGGCTGAAAAATAATTACTAAAGTATAGATAACTAAAATTTGTACTTAAGTAAAGTAACGAAGTATTTATACTTCGTTACTTGACACCTCTGCTTGCGAACCGTCAAGGGTGCACCCCGCCCCTCGCACTGTGATTGCTGGATATGGGCACCGGCGACCCCTGTGACCTAAAATGGAAGAAACGGGTAAAGATAATGGATGGATGTAGCAAATGGGCAATGTTTAGACTGATGGTCCTCCTTGATCATGTGAGCAGCTGGTTTTGGCTGTCACCAGCAAACTGGTTGATCCATTGTGAGAGGGTACTATTTATGAGACTGAGCTGAATGCAGCACCTCAGACTTAAAAAGTCTTTATTTATAAGACTGAGCTGAATACAGCATCTCAGTCTGATCAATGATCAATGTGATCATGTGAGCAGCTGATTTTGGCTGTCATCAACATACTGTTTTATAAATATGTTCATGTTTATAATGTTAATGTTTTATAATATGTAAATATGTCATCTCAGACTGAGGACGTCTTTCATCGCTCGTAAGTCGGGGATCACCTGTACTTTACAGTGGGTTGTGATGAACCCTGTAAAAAAGTATGATTTTGTTTTATAAATATGTTCATGTTTATAATGTTAATGTTTTACAATATGTAAATATGTCATCTCAGACTGAGGAACTCTTTCGTCGCTCGTAAGTCGGGGATCACCTTTACTTTACAGTGGGTTGTGATGAACCCTGTAAAAAAAGTATAATTTTGTTTTTAAAAATGTTTATAATGTTAATATGTTTTATAATATGTAAATATGTCACCAGTAGTAAAGTTTTTATTTTATTTTATTTGAAACATTTAAGTTTTATTTTATTTGAAACATTTGTGGTTTTGTTAGTGAATATAAATAAAGTATGTGCCCATTTTTTGTTAAATAAAAGCAGTTCAAAAAGCAGTTCTCCTAATGCAGTGTCCTGTCACATTTGTGTGTTTTATGTTAATTTTACGTTAAGTAGGCGGAGTTTAAATGCGACGTAGTTGTCCCTTTAAAGTCTCCATAATGTTTGTTTTGTCCATATAAACTACATTTTAAAAGTCCATGTAAACCACAATGGAGTCTGGGTGTTCAGGGCGCTGTAAAAAAATGCTGTGAAGCTCCTATCGGAAAGCTAAAGTGACCCAAATTTTTTTCAGATTTTTTAGAGTTCTCTGAGCTTGCCCCCAGGTCGCTAGGACCTTGGGAAGTGGTAGTCCCACTAAACCACCACCGGGCTGGTTTGGCGAAAAAGTCCCGCTATACCATAAAGACCAACATGTGTGTGTGTGTGTGTACTTGTATTTACTACAGAGTGAGTGTGTGTGTGTTTGTGTGTGTGTAACATTGTCTTTATTGTACAGTACATGTGTTTCAGTGGTTCCTGCCTCTGTTTAGAGCTGATTAAGAAGAAGAAGCTCCTCAAGACTGAAGGCCTGATGTTGACCAGCAACATGAGCCTCTTATCATAAAGTGAAAGAAAAGACCCATAGACCAGTCTGGTGGGTGACCAACTTAATATGGAGGAGACCAATATCAGATTTTAGGTCACTACAGTTTATTTAAATAGTGAGGAGGATTTAATTTATTTTTTTTACCAGGAACCCAGATTTAAAGACTCTCAAAGGCAGTTCCAGCTCTTCACAGACTGACGTTAATGAGGACGAAGAAGAAGGTGGTGAAATGACCAGTCCTGACTCTCTGCTAAAGAACTCATCAGACTCTGAATCAGAACGTGAAGACAGTATGAAAGACTGGAAGGAGAGCAGGGCTCCTGAATCAGAAGTAAAAACTGTCAACAAATCTTTGAGCTGCTCTGAGTGTGGTAAGCAGTATGTCAGTAACCAGACTCTTCAAAGACACATGACAAGTCATTCAGGAGTGAAGTCGTCAACCTGTCTTAATAAGAAATGTGTTGGAGAGAAGAAAAATGTAGAGTCATGCAGGAAAGTCCAGGCAAGGCCAAAATCAATAAGCTGTGATGACTGTGGTAAAATATTTATTTCCAAATCAAAATTAAACAGACACATGACAGTCCACACAGGAGACAAACAATTTCCTTGTGATCTTTGTGGACATAGATTTAGTCATAAGATAGATTTAAATAAACACATGAGAGTCCACACAGGAGAAAAGCCATTTCATTGTGATCTTTGTGGACATAGATTTAGTCATAAGAAAGATCTAAACAAACACATGAGAGTCCACACAGGAGAAAAGCCATTTCCTTGTGATCTTTGTGGACATAGATTTGGTCATAAGACAAATTTAAACAAACACATGAGAGTCCACACAGGAGACGAGCCGTTTCAATGTGAACTTTGTGGACATAGATTTAGTCGTAAGACACATTTAAACTCACACATGAGAGTCCACACAGGAGAAAAGCCATTTCCGTGTGAACTTTGTGGACAGAGATTTAGTCAGAAGGCAACTTTAAACACACACATGAGAGTCCACACAGGAGACAAGCCATTTCCTTGTGAACTTTGTGGACAAAGATTTAGTCAGAAGGCAACTTTAAACACACACATGAGAGTCCACACAGGAGACAAGCCATTTCCTTGTGAACTTTGTGGACAAAGATTTAGTCAGAAGACACATTTAAACAAACACATGAGAGTCCACACAGGAGACAAGCCATTTCCATGTGAACTTTGTGGACAGAGATTTAGTCAGAAGGCAACTTTAAACTCACACATGAGAGTCCACACAGGAGACAAGCCATTTCCATGTGAACTTTGTGTACAAAGATTTAGTCAGAAGACACATTTAAACACACACATGAGAGTCCACACAGGAGACAAGCCGTTTCCATGTGAACTTTGTGGACAAAGATTTAGTCAGAAGGCAACTTTAAACACACACATTAGAGTCCACACAGGAGACAAGCCATTTCCTTGTGATATTTGTGGACAAAGATTTAGTCAGAAGACAAATTTAAACTCACACATCAGAGTCCACACTCGAGTGGAAACTTTCTACCAGAAAATATTAAAATAATTATTATACGCCATGAGATGCAACTGGTGTTTTAACACCCAAATAAAATTAATTTTGATTTTATAAATTATATTCTGTAACAATTTTTGAACAAGTTCCTGATCTATGATTTGCTCCTAATTTCTCAAGAATACTTTAAAAACAAACAAATTAAACCTTAGATCATAATTTGGACTATAGATGTTGGTTCTAAAATACTGGTTCAGTGGTTGTGCATTATGTGGAGAGGACCAACCAACCAATCAAATTGTTTTTTCAAACAGTCAGACCCCATGAAATGTTGTTCATGTAATTCCTGAGATAATTTTTATTTAATCAGTTACTTGGTTATTTAACCTTTTAAACCTAACCGCGTCACTGCCGACACGTTTTCCACACGCTAACTTTGTTTTACCGTAACTGCAAGGGTCTGCGCTATCAGAAAAATTCAAACGGCATTTGAAAGAAAATAAAGTGTGCTTTCAGGTTGGTTTAGTGGTATTACGGTAATCGCTTTCCTGCAGCTCCAGGAAGTCAGTGAATGCGAGTCTCCCTCACGAAGAGTGCAGAGTGATTGACAGAGCAGAGAATAGGCACAAAAATATGTCAAACAAATGTCCTTCAAGCAGTAAAAAAAGACACCAAAGAGATTCCCGGATGGCTTTGAATTGGAGACTTTAGACAGTGTAATGTTTATGGTTTTTTTTTTTTTTGCTAAGTCATTGGATGACCAGAGACAAAACCCGACTCCGTTCCAAGAACAACCAATTTCAAAAGAATATGCTAAACAATTTCACATTTTTTCAATAGACTACTTTTTACCATTTTCTTAAACAAAACCATTGAGGAAGCTTTTTTACAATTTTTATCCAAAACATTCCACAGTTTTATTCCTTGAACTGATGTGCATCGTTCCTTTGAGTTTGTTCTAATTTTTTGTTTTAGAAACATTGCTAATCCTTTTAATTTTAATGTACAGTAATGTAACTTTAATTTTCTGTTCATTTAGGGGAATGTTCATCATCTGTGACTCCTCTAATATGTGGGGTCCCTCAAGGGTCTATCTTAGGTCCACTGCTTTTTAATCTTGACATGATGCCATTGGGGTCCATTTTTAGAAAACATAACATCCCCTTTCATTGCTTTGCTGATGATATTCAGTTGTATCTGCCCATTAGGTCTGACAGGGTCACTCCACTGGAACCACTCTTGGGCCGTCTAAATAGCATTAAAGCCTGGTTAAAACTCAATTTTCTGTATCTAAATGAAAATAAAACTGAAATCAGTTTTGGTAAATGTAATGCCCTTGACACACTTGGCCCCTTGGCTTCATAGAGCCACTTCACTGTCAGGAATCTGGGAGTTATTTTTGATGGTGCTTTTAAATTAGACAAACAGATAAATGAAGTTGTGAAATCCAGTTTCTTCCAGCTAAGACTTGTTGCCAAGGTGAAGTCTCGTCTCCCTTTCAGAGACCTTGAAAAGGTGATTCATGCTTTTATTAGCTCTCGTTTGGACTACTGTAATTCATTGTACAAAGTATGTTGGTTTAGACAAATCATCTTTGCAACACTTACAATCTGTCCAGAACGCAGCAGCTCGTCTTTTAACAGCAACTAAAAAACACAAACACAACCCCTGTCCTGGCTTCTACACTGGCTTCCTGTCCACTTCAGGATTGATTTTAAGATTACGCACTCCACTACACTCCAGTAAGAGCACTCCGGTCTTCCAACCAGTTCCTGTCAGATGTCCCCAGATCCAAACTTAAGTCCAGAGGTGATCGGGCTTTTGCGGTTGCTGCTCCAAAACTATCGAACACCTGATAATTTAAAGACCGCTGAGATTGTTGAGACTTTTAAAACTTTGGCTCATCTGTTTTCCTTGGGATTTGATCCACGCAGAGTCTGAGAACAAATTTAGAGCTGATTTTTGTTGTTGTGTTGTTTTTTTAATTGTTAAAGGCACGGTCTGCGGTTTTTTGAAAGCCCTGAAACTTAGGAAAATTTTGAGCAGAGACCTTTCTCTCTCCTCCCCCTTGGACTCTGGCTGACCTGCAACTCCGCCTCCTTAGCTCCTCCTTCACAGCATGGCCAGTCTCGTGAACGCGCATGTATGTAAACAGTTGTAATGGCGTCGGGGCAGTCACCGGTAAGAGGATGGACTATTTCCTTCTCAAATCTTTGCGTATTTGTAATAAAGTATCGTAAATTATGTATAACCCTTTCAATAAGTTATGTGTAGCTTTTACTTTGCTGCAGTGTGACATTTTATCTGTGTTATGCATCTAGAGTTTGTCTATGGGCTCGGGCTCCGACGAGGAATTTACACCCAGAGGGACTTCTACGGTCCGAAGAAGAGGAAGCCGCTTGCGTGGTACCTCAGGCAGGTCACGTGGAAGACGAAGCAGAGGACGCCGTGGGCGCTCAACTACAGACGACTTCAGCAGAGAAGACATGGCTCGTGCTGACAATTTAAGATTGGAGAGGATTGCTTTTGAACGTGTAAGCTATCTGTTATATAAATATGTTTATAGCCTATATAAACGTACATATTTATAAAGAATATATATATGGATGTACTACAGTAGATATATATACACATAATATATACACACACCCAGATATATAGCATATATATTTATATATATACACACACACACACACATGTACACGTTTCAGATCATATATGCTTTCACTCTTACTTTTTTTAGACATATTTTGCTGTTTATCTTTTTTTAGACATATTTTGCTGTTTATCTTTGTTTTATGAACTTTCTTTTACAATATGTGTTACTTGTAGGATTACATTCAAAATCTGGATCTTCAACAAACACGGCAAGTGTTGGATCATTGTTTGGATCGTGATCCAAGTTTGATTTTTGATGTCCTCAGCCATTTCAGACCAGCTTCACCAGCATCCATCCCTCCTTTACCTGTACAACCGTCATGGTGCATCTGCCGTAGATGCAGAGAAATGCCGACCGTGGTAGAGATGAAGTGCTGCAACCAACAGCCGCATGCGTGCATTTCGACCGTACCATACATGGAAGCATACATTTTGAATGCAGGAGTTCTTCGTCTTGCCAGAAGAATCTGGAATGACCTTCGTGCTTTAATTGACCTTCAAGATCCTGGTGAGGACAACAGGCAATTCCGTCATGCAGCATACAGACAGTTCGTAGCGTGGCAGTGTGGCACTTTGGGTCCCGGACACCGTGTCGTCATCCCAAGCTGCTGTGTGTGGGTCATCAGAGATCGCTTTCCAGATCCTCACGGACAATACCGGGGATTTATTCCCAGAAGGGTCTAGTTAAAATGTTGTGTAGTTGCTGTGTTGTGTGTTGCTGTGTTGTGTTCTTTTCACTAGAATAGCAGTTATTCATTTAAAAAATATATTGTAGTTTGCTATTATTATTAATAAAGTTCTTCTAATTGTTTTTTTATATAATTAATTCTTTAGAACTAGAAGGCTCACTTTAGCATTGCACATTACTGAATTATCTTTTGAATCATTTACCAAACAGTTCCTTTCAGTATGAATCGAGCAAAATCACTGGGTCAACAATAGTCATAATGAAAATGAAAATCACAAAACCATGAAGTTGCAACTTAAAAATATACTTTATTTTTACATATGTGAGTACCAGTAGTTGCATTTCTGCTGACGATTGCTCCACGAGCATCTATGACTGGGGTAATTTTTTACCTGTTGAAAGAGCTTAAATAAGTGAATGTGTTAGACATTATTATTCATAAATTATTTAATCTGAGGGAGAAAGTTATATATAAGAAAAAGAATAATCCAGGCTGAAAAAATCAAAAAGAAAAAGTACAATGACGACTATTTCTTACCCTGGCCCCTGCTGACTTGTGTCTCCAAAAGCTCCTGAGTTGTCCGAGCTGGCACACCGGACAGGACACCGTACTGACGTGGGTCAGTTGCTCGCATTGTAGTAAGGCGACAATGGTCCTCTGAAGTTCTG